>BQKZ01001257.1:0-24316 GCA_036244855.1 Temnopleurus reevesii | reverse complement strand
TATAACATTGATATGAATGTAATAGATGGTCAGTTGTGCACCTGTGACGTCATCAGTTGCCAATTTGTGTAAATATTCAAACATTCATAACTCTCTTATTAGTTGTCCGATTTTCCTCAAACTTTTTTTGTTCTGTTTATCTATTTTTTCTTCTTCTGTTGAAGAAATATAATTTTTGGGTAGACTCTTCTTTTAAAGAACGACTTAAAAAAAGACGGGAGTAAGATTTTCGACAATTCTGCTCAAGAAATGGTACCATTTTGGTGATTACGTTTTAGTTGTTCTGATTTTTTTTTGGCAGGATAGAAGACCTTCATTATCATGATTATTGTTCATAAATTAGCTGTCGAAGTTCTGCTTTGATTTCAGCTTTAATCAGATAAAGATAAATGTGGAAGACATCATAAATCCATTACTCTGCCAGGTTTAGCACGAGCGGGGCGCATAAACAAAAACAACAACATAAAAAAACCGGACTGTCGACGTATTCACACGCGTTACAGCGTCAGCTAAACGTCTTTGCTGTGTTCGCGGAGCGTCGTTCAAATATCATGAATAATGAGCAGACATTGGATAATGAAATTAAAGGAGACTATAGAAAAACAAACATAAAAATACCAAAGTCTTGACAGCGACTACGATGGCCTTCTCGACAGAGTGATTTCAACAAGTGTGTAAGGGCCTCCCCCTTCACGACACAATGACACGAATTATATTTCAACATCGCCACCCGCATGTAAGCCCCATGGGACGTGCAATTATGTTTGAGTTGACAATACAGATGCTTATATGAAATATGATATTCTACAATATATACATGGATATCCACGGTATATGTATACAAGGTGGTGTTTTCTTATATGAAATCACTTTTTTTTTGTATCCTTTCTTCAGAAAAATGAACTTCTGAATTCCCCGTATACGAAACTGTACCGTTTCGTAATGAAATCTCTCTAAATTCTGGTTAGATTTTCCTCATGTCGTAATACCAACTTTCTTGATATAATTCTCCAAGGGTGCGTGTTTTAAAAAAAAATAAATCAAAATTACACTTGGGATGTTTAGGAGCTGCATGCGTTTTATCCGGTGTCCGTTCCTGTAATATGTGATTATCAAAACATAGGCTATTCAAACAGAATTACAATATCGATTGAATACAAAGTAAAAGTGTGTTCCCCTTTTTAATTATCTTGTGAAAGAATATAAAACAACATTCTGGTTCCAAAATTTAGCTTTCTCATTGCTTCGCGTACCCTAGTCCGTTTGAGCCTGAGGACTCTATATTTTGAAAGTACCCACCTCTGCATAACCCTCTGCTCACCCCTCTGATAGCGCCTCTCATGATGAGAGGGTTATGGTAAGGACTCTGTGGTTGAGTGCTTTGCAGTCCCTGTATGTTCAGTGCAAGAGAATACATGTGTGCAGATGCGGGTGCTATCAGAACACATAGTCCTCAACTGGACTACTTCGCGTGCCTCAGTGTCGGTATCACTTCCGGTGAAACGATACATCAAGGTCACCGCTTCCGCGATTCGGACAATCGGGAAGGTTTATGGTGACGTCACAATATCGTCACCTTGGAACAGGGGTAAGATTTATTATTTTATGACGAATATTAAATGTGAAATTATGCCTATATATTTTATGATTCTCTTCACCTACAATGTAGGTTTATTCACTAACTATATAGGCCTACATGTATACACAGAAGGCGCAAGATACAGAAACCATAAATCGTCCGTGTTTTCACGAAGTGACGGGAACCTAATGGTATTGTTGCATGAAGACAAAGAAATTCCCACATAGCGCCAATTCATCGGGTATTCTATCGAACAGCGTGTCAATTCTACAGAAGGACATGTTTCAAAGGATTTGTAACTCATTTTATGTAACTCTACCCTCTTGCTCCCGTCACTTGTCTAGGCCTACATGAAATTCTATTTTTTAAAATAGGAATCGCAAATAAAGCATTGCAATATTCCGAAATTAGACATACGTATGGACCTATTTACTAAAATCGAAATTTGTAGCACATACATTACCTGCATGTACAAATATGACTCGCGAGGCCTTCCATTAAGATAATGTTTTAATAATTATCCCAACATTTTTGTTTATCGACCATGGTCATTAAAAACACATACACTTTGTCCGAATATTGATTATAATCGTCGGGGCATTTTAGCTAGCCCTTTTAAAAGTTAATTTTAGGTTATATATATTCAATCAATGTACCATTAGAGATATTTACATTATTAGTTACTGGCTCTCATCCATTCAGTATGTCTTTGATAGACGTGAATATGCAGTATAAACGCCTCATAAATAGGAGGGTTTACTAATAGATGCAAATTTTATGCATCCGCTAACAGAAAGGATTTTCTTGACAACCCGCAAACTTTCCCGAGGCTTGTCCGAAATAGCAGCAAGTAATTTATGTAAACTGGATTCATTGTATTGTACATTTAGTTCATTACCGCGTAATTACGTTCGTTAGTGGCAAGAAGAGTGCATAAATTTGAATATATTAGTAAACCGGTCTATTAACAAACTCATCATGAATAAATCTTATCCTTTTATGAATGGACACACGATCCTGATATTGTCAATAATGTTGCCCCTTCCAAACAAACCGAATTCATCTATAAATGTATGTCAGTTGTTGCAGACGTTTATTTCATGCATGAAAAACACATGATGAACGACACGGACGTTATCTGTCATGCCGAAATCCCATTGATATCAATTGAGAGCTTCTGGATATTGGCAGAGGAATTTTAATGATAATGCAAGGCGCATCATCATTGCTTTTCGATGGAAGCTTCGTGTGATGATAAATATTGCAATCTGATTTCTGCTGTGAGTTTCTTTGTCAGACCCTTGAACCCGCCATACATTTTCTGTGTAACATGTGCGCCTCGTGGGGGGGGGGGGGGGGGGGGGGGGGGGGGGGAAAGCTTTTTCGAGGTCCAGAAGCCCTGCCCACAACCCGGTAGACAAAAGGGAGTTGGAGGGCGCCAATTTGACCACAAAATGGATGTAAATTTGCTCTAACTAAGGGGCGACAACACCCTTATCGTTTTGTTTTAAAGCCCCAGTGACCAAAGGCCCGGAAGAAATACGATTCGACACGAGTCTTTGTTCGCAGGCATCTACGAACTGAACAAAGAGTCGTGTTGAATCGTGTTGCTTCCGGGGCCCTATGTGACTGGGGCCTTACTTATCTTGCTCAAAATTTGGCGATTGTTAGCCATTCGTACCATTTCATGTCATCCCGCATCCGTACCGTATACAGTGGGTGCAGTATCCGTAACCACTGGTATCATACGGTACTTGGTTTAGGATACACTGCGTGACATCGTTGTCATACCGCATCATTATCGTATAACAGTCCTTGCAGTATCCGTGCCATACGGTAGTTGGTCTGGGATACACTGCGTGACATCGTTGTCACACCGTATCCGTAACGCATACAGTCCTTGCAGTATTCATACCATATGGTAGTTGGTTTGGGATACACTGCGAGACATCGTTGTCATACCGCATCCGTACCGTAAACAGTCCTTGCAGTATCCGTACCATACGGTAGTTGGTTATAAATTGCGTGACATCGTTGACCAATGTTTGCGCTTTCTCAGTGAAAATAATTCTACGGAAAACCAACCTTCTGAAAACGACAAATATTAATTTTCCATAAAATTGTACGAACTTATTCAAACATTTATTCAGGATAACAGGATAAAAACTGTTTTACATCATGGTCCTGAGATTAAAAACATATAGAATAGCAAGAACATTGGAATATATAAATTAAAAACATAAATATATATAGAATACAAAATATTATATGAATAAATCTGGAATTCTCGTTTTGACAATTGACAATTGTTGACAAGTTTGTATAATATTCATGTTTATGTTGCGGTTGAAAACATTTCTGAACATAAGAATTTATAAGGCGATGCATAACGTGCATGTACTTGAGATGATTAATTTATTCCCGGTAAAGCCACGCGAGGATTCCATAACACGCCAGCCATTTTACCGCAATAAGCTGTCACGGATCCAAAATAATAACATAAATGACGCAAATAGTCTTAACTTATTATTATATCATCTAATACTAAACTGTTATTTGATATGGAATTAGGATTTATGACGGCCTTTGTTTTTCCAGAGAGGGATCAATTCGTGGTATTACATATGTATATTGCATTACATGGCAGACGATTGAGCGTAGTCCCTGCAGACTGCTCTTTTGTTATTGACGATTATTACTTCTCGTAATATTTGTTCGTAAACACATGCAAGTAAGTTTAAAAGACATCCATTTTAACAACATGAATTTTGCCGGGAGAAATACGAAGTTTGAGAATACCCAAATGATTCGCTTCATAAAGTGATATTATTTTCATGTTAAAATCTATCCAAAAAATGCGTCTTCATGGTTTACAGTATACAGATATACGTTTACCCAACCCCCCAAAAAATTCCAGTCGCTGATATACGGATAAATTAATACGAATTTATCTAACCAACTTAATAATGGAAACCAAAAAGCGACCGAAAAACAACTACCATGACAAACAAATCTAC
The DNA here is from genome assembly GCA_036244855.1 of Temnopleurus reevesii. Classification (NCBI taxonomy): domain Eukaryota; kingdom Metazoa; phylum Echinodermata; class Echinoidea; order Temnopleuroida; family Temnopleuridae; genus Temnopleurus; species Temnopleurus reevesii. Next base: position 19,720 of record BQKZ01001257.1, on the reverse strand, counting down.
ATGTAACACCTAATAAATTGACACATAATATTTGTCGGCGTAACACCCAAAATGATTGATAAATGTCATTTATGATCCGTTTTAGATATCTTATCGAACATGTATGCTTAAACCCGAGACTACGTTTTCAATGTCAATCATATCTGGTGATAAGCATTACGATCGAACCACAAAGCTGGATTATGATATGGATCTAATAACTTCCTATATTACCTTACCGGCCTTGTGAAAAGATTTATAAGAGAAATCTGCATACTTTGGATTAAGGGGCTGGTGTTCTCCGCAGTATTCTCGGTTACCATTACGGGATTCAGATTATTAATCCGAATAAATGGCATTGTTTTATCGAAAACACGATATAAACTATTTAAAAAAAATTAAGTCGTACGCAGACAATAGGTCGGTAGGCCGTGCATTCAACTGTGCGGACACGACAATGACAAGCCGGTTCCGATTTCAATAGCATTGTATAGGAGCATTGAATTTGCGTTGGACTTAATATTTCGGAAATAGTTTATATCGTGTTCGAAGAGTTAGAACGGAAACTGGTATTGTGATTTTTCTTCTAGTGATAAAGTTTCAGGAATTTACAAAGTACTACATTTTTTTAAACATGAAATCTATTTAGGGTCCTGGCAGGTAAATAGCCTACATGTGGAGATTTTTGCGTTATTGGTTATACACTATTCAAAGATATATAGGGATCGTTCGGTACAACCCTTTCACTTACCCATGGCCTTATTTTCAGAGGGTATGTAATGGGGCGAAAGATATACAACCACTTACATCACTTATGCGTGGAAATGACAACAGTTTGTTTCTCAGCATGCAAAACAGTCGAATTGGATGTTGTTGATTTCTAAAAGTATAAAAACAAATTTCGTAGTGATCCCTAACTTATTATATCGGTGTACAGATTGTAGTATAATCAGGATAATGGCAGAGGTAAAAAAGAAAAGAGCAGCAAAACAAACTAAACACAACAAAATGGAAGCAGAAAAGTCACGCTACCATACTGTTACGAAAATGTTATGAAAATGAACACAATAAGCAAGGGACAATAAGTATAGAACAGTGATAAAAATACCATTAGATTATTTTGTGATTTATTTATTTATAGAACAACTGTCATTGTTTCCATGCAAGCAATTCGTCTCGATGTTAGAAAGTTCAATATATTTCTGTTATGAAGGAATTTAGAATTGGAAGTAATATGGGCAGATCTATATTTGTAATTTTCAGCTATCTTTGCTGAAAAGGATTGAATCCATAAACTCTAAATCTGCTTTGGCGACTCGATGGAAACATATGTTTTTCATTTTCTATTATAAAGAGAATTATTGTGTTCCATTTTTAGCGTGGCGCGTGCTGGCGTGTGTTGTGTATAGCGAGAATAATGAATCATTGTTCGTCATACCACGTGACGCAATGTAGAGCTCGAAAGTGCAGTGGTCATCGTACAAAGATAGTATATTGATGTCAGCCATCATCTCAAACACGATGACTCTCTCTCTCCTCCTATTTAATTGAATTTGTGTTCCGAGAGAAACCGAGAGGGAGAGGGAGAGGGATGACTCATGCTTTTTCATCGCATTATATCGTGTATTCCGTGCATGTACTTCGTGACGTCATCAATGCGCTTTAGTGCTTTCTACTGCCGCTTGCTCGTGGCGCCAATTTATGGCCCATGTCGTTTGCGTGTGTGTGTGTGTGTGTGTGTGTGTGTGTGTGTGTGTGTGTGTATTTGTGTGTATTTCGTTACATGTATTACCCATATGATCGTTACTATGCTGGCGTTGAACTTAGATGTAATGTTCCCACAATAATTGCTCCCATTATGGTTTATCAGCAATCGTAGCTGCATAAAAAAAGAGCATAATAAAAGAAGATGAAATGGAATGAGAATCGCTGTCATTACTGGAGTGGACTCTGTAAATGGTCGTTCGGTTTATTGGTAGTAATTTACCATACAATTTCGTTATACATATATACTCTCGAAGTCACAGATTGTCTCTATGTGATTTTTAACTAGAAATTCAACGGGTTTTGTTTTTAAAGTGAGAGAGAGAGTTTTGTTCTTATACGACTGTGATATCCGGTCTGGAAATACGCGTGATGTACTTTTATTTATTTATTTTTTTTTATTTATGACACTATGTTGCCAAAGTTTATAATTTTTAATTTATATTCATAAATGTTTTATCGGTCTCAATCACATGAGGTATTTTTCCATCAATGAATCAAAATTCGTTTTCACTTTCCTTTTTAAGCGTGATACCGTAATTTATTTCACAAGTTATTTGCATACACACAAAAATATCTCTTTTCCAATGTTATAATAATGTTAGCCGTTACAGGGTGTGTAATTCAATATTTAAAATAATTTTTCTGTGAAATTGATAACAGTGTGTTTGATGACATTGAAAATAGTCGCATTAGGATATATTCGGATTTTTTTAATGAAACTTTTATTAACAATACCCATACGCATTTACAGGTGACTCTTAACTTTCTTTTCAGCAGCGTAGATTTAAAGAAAAGAATAGTTGTGTATTATATCAGTTTGGAGAGAAGTGACAGTATTCTTCAAAAAATGAGTGTTTAACCATTTTCTGTCAAATTTAATGTTCTTGACTTTCTGACCTTTTCGTATTCTGTCAGTCATGTCAACTTTGTATATATTCCAAAATGGCCCAGGGTTTCCTGCCAGCAATCACAACATCACGCTATTTCCCCATACATGACACTCGGAAATTCATGTTAAACACATCAGCAAACCTTCGGTGCATGTCTTTCAAATCAGGACCAGAGCGAGACTGGGAAGAAAAGTACCGAGTAATTCTCTAAAATTAGCCTTAATGGTGTAGACACCGTTCGCAGCCATGGTTTATGGATGCCCTAAAGTATGCTGAATTGTAGGTTGATTTGTGGTGTAAATTTGCGACCAGTGCCTCTGATTAATCGCTAACATGGCTAATTTGAGAGAGTAATTCTGATACTCAACGAAGACCTTGATTTGTGATTTTTCATTAATGTTACCGGGTCCAGGGTTGTGTTTCATAAAACTGTGCGTAGATGTCTTAGAACGACTTATGATCCTTTCTCGCATTGAATTATAACCTCTTGCGCTGAATCGCAACGAAGAAAAGGGGTCACCAGTCGTTCGTAGATTCGTGCGTATATCTGCGGACAGCTTTATGAAACACAAGCCCGGTCCTGAATTTTCCCATTGGGGCTTGAAATTCATGAGCTGGGTCGCAAAGTTTTAGTCCGAGAAACAGCAATTTAGTGACTTATCGACTGTTGTGGCAAAATTCGCTTCCAAGGCGGTGTTTCACGAAGTTACGAAAGACATTAAGAACAACTTTACGCACGAGTGGTGAAAGTTGTTGCGCTGAATGATCGAGAATCTTACGCGTATCACACTGGTTACCGTACTCCAGTCTTTGTTTAAGTCATGCGTAACTTTGAGAACGACTTGGTGAAACACAGATTAGGTTATGAATTTTGCCGTGGGGCGTGAAATTCATGAGCTGGGACGCAAAGTTTTGAGTCCGAGAACAACAATTTTCGACTTATCAAACTTATCGAGTCAAAATTCGCTTCCAGAGCGATGTTTCACTAAGTTACGAAAGACTTCAAGAACAAATTGACTCCCGATTGGTAACAGTTCTTGCGCTAAAATCGTACGTGTATTACACTATTTAACGTACTCCAGTCTTGCTTAAATGGGAACTACACTCAGACATTAAACTACTATCATTAAATGAAGAAAAATAAGATGAACAATCTGTGAACATTTGAGCAAAATCGGATAATCCATTCAAAAGTTATGAATTTTCAAAGTTTTTACTTACACTCCTCATGGGCTCCTTAAATTGGCAAACGTACAGGCACAAAATGGCTGCCAACTTGGAGAACTCTCCATTCGCTTTGTACATACACAAAATTTCACATTTTCCTCTTTTTCCAGAAAAGTAGACAAAGTTTTGTTTCTTCGGTTAAATATATTATAGCCACATCAATTCTGCAAGCATTCCAGAAAGAATGGTGTTGTTTCCCCATTTGAAATATGATATTGATCCATTTTCAATAAATTTTGATACAAAGTGAATGAGAAGTTCTCCATGTATGACATCACAGTTTATGCTAATTAGCTATACGCATGCCAATTCAATAGTGCCCAGCACAGGTGGAAATGATAACTTTGAAAATTCATAACTTTTGAACTGATTATCCGATTTTGCTCAAATTTTCACAGTTTGTTCATCTGAGTTTTCTCCATTTATTGTCAGTACATTATTTTCTGGGTGTAATTCCCCTTTAAGTTATGGTCGTGCGTAACTTTAAGAACGATATGGTGAAACACCGCCCTGGGTAACGAAATTCTGTTCTCAGGTCTTGAACGCCAAACTGACGTCATTTGGACGCGAACTAAGCGTCCTGGGACGCTGCATCCGAGAGCATGGACTTCACGCCCGAAATCACAAATTCACGGCGGACCTGAGGGTCTCGTAACAGTAAAGAGATACAATGAATTTTGCGATCAATCGCAAACTTCCCTTGACTTGCAAATAACATCGATCGTACGATTAATTTGAAAGCTTCATGTACGACGGCAAGGATTTCCCGCCCTAAATCATAAATTCACGGCGGGCCTGAGTGTCCCGTAATACAAAAGTGATACAATTTTGCAATCAATCGCAAATTTTATCAAGTCTACATTTACATGATTTCCTGTAGACTTACTTGCGAATGACTACGATGTTAAGGGGCCCACATCTTTCCTTGATCGTACTCTAGTACCTCCATAATATGGTTCCACAGATTGGAAAAAAGAGAAGCAGTATCGGCGGCTGTAGGGTCTGGAAAAGCCATTTAAGGAAGTGTGATGGGGATGAAAGCACGGGAAGAATTACCGTGATTGAACACTAATGATCGGAGCAGAAAGATCGACGGTGCTCGCCTCTGTCGTCGACGAAAATCAGTCAAGGTTTCAATTTTTTTTTCTTTTTCATCCACATCGCTGGTTTCAAAGAGGCCCCATGGGAGGTTTGATTGTCGAAATTAAATCAGATAGATGTATATTACCATTTTAGGTTACTTGGAGTTTGTTGCTCGAGGCTGACGTAGCAACATCTCTGTCGGTACTGAGAATTACAACAAAAAAATCTTCCTAATTGACGGTTTCAAAGAAGCCCTATTGGAGGTGAGATTGGCGAAATGAAATCAGACCAATGTACGATGTATACGAGTATAGAGGGTTACTTGAATTGTGTTGTTCGAGGCTGGCGTAGCAACACGTATACAGTCAACAAAAATCAGTCAAGGTTTCATGTATTTTTCATTTTCTCCCACATCGATGGTTTCAAAGAGGCCCCATGGGAGGTATACTTGGTGAAATGAAATCAGCCCGATTTACGAGTTTAGAGGGTTACTTGGAGAGTGTTGCACGAGGCTGCCGTAGCAACGCATCTGTCGTCAATGAAAATCGGTCAAGGTATCATTTTTTTTGTTTTCTTCCACATCGATGGTTTCAGAGAGGTCCCATGTGATGTGCAATTGGCTGAATTAGATGACCTAATGTGTCGCTTGGAGTGTATTGCGTGAGGCTGCCGTAGCAACACATCTTTCATCAATGAAAATCAGTCAAGGTTTCAAGTTTTTTTCCTTCCACAATGATGGTATGAAATGAGATCGATGGGCAGATGACAATATGGGTTAATAATGATGAAGAAAAGTTTTGCCGATCGACCGACTCTTTTTTTCCAAAAATGACATTCGAGGGCATCCACATAATTTGTTTTGCATTGCCGTCTAACAAACTTGTACCCTTTCTCCTTAGCTGGGGGGTTCCACATGGAAGTCAAGTACATCCGTTCACACCCATGGTATTAGTTACCTGATACACCCTAAAAATCTCTCATCTCACTCAAGGCTTAGTATCCTAGCCTCATTATCCCCATTCTAGGGTTGTGACGCGATTAAAAAGGAATTCTGGAAGACTTCCTTCCGTCGTATACACTGGGATCAAGTTCAAATCCACGGTTCCCATACGTCTTGTAAAATTACAGAAGACATAGAGACCAGTCTGAACCAATATTCTGTTTGCTCATATAATCATATATTTTTTTACACTGAAAAATACAAACAGGGTGTAAACTTAACACAGACTAGATGTGTTTATTTTGTGCAACATCCCCCCCCCCAAAAAAAATAATAATAGATCAACGCCATCTAAAAATTAGATTGATTGTATTACTCCTCACCGATGTGGAATGAAGTGCATACAGTTTTCAACACCGACATATAAGAAACGACTCGGTTGGAGTCAACTTAATTTCTGATACATTTATGGGGTTGTATAAAACTTATTGGAGGTGTTCATATAGTAACGTATAAGAACAACACCAGCGGCAACTTATTGTATTGTAATCCAACACCGATATGTCATGTATGTAACAAAGTCTATTGTTTTAAAGACGAACGTGATATGAATAGCACAAGTGGAGTTAGAGTAATTCTAACACTTTCATGGTGTATACAAAATAAACACTATGGTGTAACGTTAACACATTGCGTTTTGTGGTGTATGTGTGGTGTGAACGTGACGTGTGGTCAAGGCGGCAAAGCAGGTGCATCCATCTAAAAGATCTTTCCGACTTTCGAGGCAATCATCTTCCTCATGTCTTCATCGTCATAATCATGAGAATTCAGCCAGTTCGACACGGGGAACCTGATGGCGAATCTACTACCAGGGACCAAAATTGACATATAGTTTTTCCTATTTTTTATGCCTCCGCTTTCGGAAGGTGACGTGATGCTGGAGGCATTGTTATGGAGGTTTCGATTTCATTCGTCACAATCACAGTCATAGTTTTACGCGTCTTCTCATTGTTACCTGTGACGTAACAATAAGTAGACGCGCAAAACTACGACATACTACTTTTGGTCGAAATGCGCTTCGTCACAGTTAACTGAAATAGAAAACCCCTCCAGGGGCCTGTAACATAAAAGATGTAATTGAACTTACGAGAAATATCAATCGTAAGTCTATGGCAAATTATGTACCATAGAGATACGATTGATGAAAAAATTAATTGTATCTCCTTTATGTTACAGGCCCCATTATTGTTAATGAGTCTGTATAGAGTTACTTTAATGTGAATGCCAAATTGTTATTTGTATTGCTGCCGCAGTATAAAAAGAAAGTCGAAATAGATACAAATGAATTTTTTTTGCAAAGAAAATGGTTGCAATAAACTGATAGAGATGAGACAGAGATTGCAGCTGAGCAAAAGCCCGTTTGTTAAATGAATATGGCCTGAATTATGGTATCGTCGAGATCACATCATCGTTGCTGAATAAAAACTATTCCATCCATATAAGCTGTCGTTTACACTATTCTAGTATAGATTCCAAATGTGTATAAAACAAAAAGACGCCTTTATCTTGTGTTGGATTTCATGAATAATGAAAGAACAATTTGGTTTGATAGACTTGTTCAATATCTTGTTATTGTTATACTTCAAACAAATGAATTACCATACACGCGCTTAGGCATATTAGTAAACCAAAGATATTATTATTGATTTACTTTGGTGTACTGTCTGATTTATCATTAAAGATTTGTTCAATGACACAAATACATGTACATTGTATTTGACTTGTACTTGCCAGAATTTGATTTTTTTTTCTTATTCATCTCGTGATTTCATTCACCTTATCACATTGACCTCATACACCATTCATTTGTTGATATAAATATTTCGTCTGAAATAAGAAATAAAATTTGATTTATTGCCTCATTTAGTCAACTGAACTGGAGCAGCAAGATAAAAACCATTATATTCAACAATGAGATCTTTTCACTGAGTAAACTTTTGTCGTTAAGTATTTTTTATTTAAGTAAATAATAACCTCGATTTATTTTTATGGCTTATATGTTCGATGACCCGTGCAGGGACGTATTTGATTATCGTTCAAAGAAAGAACAATGGAGGGGAAAGAAATAATGACAACTTTGACGTTTGCTGTGTATTTTTTTACCAGAAGGACGGGTGATAAAATTATATGGTTTGAAAAAATATTTGCAATGTATTCAGCAAATGAAAAAAAAAATAGAATAAAAACTGGGATCAATATTGCGTTTCGAATATTTTTGGATGTTTGGACAATATTGAAAGATTCAAAATATTATTTAAATTACTTCCCGCTTAAATTTAGGAAAATAATCATGAATACGACTGATTTAGCAGATGATCATGAATGATCTGAATAAAGAGCTCAACGATCACCTTGTTTGCTGTTTGGTACCAGCATAAACTTTGTGAAATACTCATGGACATGATTGTTTGTCTTGGATGAGTGGCTAGCTGACCTTCTACACACGCATCGTCTCGTCTTACAAAGTGCGTTGTCCGATCAGGGGCCTGTTACATGAAATAGATACGATACATCGAAAAGTAATCATATCCCTCTGGTACACGTTTTGCCATAGACTTTCGATTGATATTTATCTTAAGTTTAATTGCATCTTTTATTTTACAGGCCCCAGATCGTGTCTGAGAATACTGCGTTTAGTGGTGGGTCTTCGCCGAGGCCCCCGAATGTCCGCCATGTTGTCTAATCCATAATGAAGGGCAAATAAGCTGTTATTTATATTAATGAGCGTAATAATATTAATACGTCTTATGTGGAAGTAGTGCCCGAGGAATGAAAACGTACTTACATGAAGTAATATCTCTATTATGGTTCGAATGAAATAGTCTTCAGTCTTGATACTTTCATATCTTCGTGAGATCGAAATGAAAAAAAAAAATTCCGAAAAATTGCCCCATCTTCTGCATTAGAAAACCTTTTGACGATTATAATAGAACATGTAATTATTATTTCATTACCCTCCCTCTTTATCGACGGTCCTAATTTCGGGTGCATGCTGACATCATTACGATCGTCGTGATTCTAGTTCTTATACGTACCGGTATGTTTTCGTTTCTTATCATCTCTGATCATATATACAGTGGACTGAAAAATATCGATGTTTAAATTTCGAGCATGATACTCGAAATCAGATTTTTTAGAAGATATACTAGTATTTGCTGACATTTAAGTTTACTCTCAACCTTATTTTAGCTTACATGTACACCGACGGAAAATCCGTGGGTATTGTCAATAATAATCCATACCCCACCCCCATTATATTTCCAACCAATGCTCTGGATGTTTTTTTTTGTGAAATGAAGAGTGGGTAAAATAATGTTCTCGAACAAAAATATGTCTACATTCTCGTGAAGTAATCGCACTATTTCACTTGAACATGTTGAATATTATTAACGTTAAAGAGAGTCGTCAGTCTTGGTACTTCCATATCTTCGTAAGATCGAGATTAACGATTTTCTGAAAAAATTAACATTCTTAAACTTTTGACGATTATAATGGAGCATAATAATTATAGTTTCTTTACACCGCCCTCTTTGCGTGATCCACTTGCTTACATATTATGCTGCTAACTTAAGTAATTTTTTTTTTGCTTGTAGTTATTCATATTTTATTGTTCTCAATTGCGTGAGACCACATTTCCTCCCTCAATCATAAAAAAAAATCAGTTTGAGAAATGGTGCGAAGATATCCCGACAAAATTTCTATGTTTTTCCGACAGAGATCTTGTGATTGCCCGACAACTTTCCTAGATGAAGAACTCACGTACATAAAGTGCGATTTGCCAGTATCTTTTGACGCCTTCATGAGAAATTCTTCCTTAATAGTTCACCATCTGGACCAGATAGCATGACCGAAAAAAGATCACTTTTGAAAATAAGCCCGACAAATGGTTCGAATAATTTTGCTTGATAATATAATCGCGTGAGACCACATTTCCTCCCTCGATCATTTAAAAAAAAATCAGTTTGAGAAATGGTCCGAAGATATCCCGGAAAAAGTTGAATAATTTGCCGACTTTAAATCTCTTGTGATTGCCCGACCCATCCTAAATGAAGAACTAACAGAAAAGAATACCGATTCGCCAGTAATTTTATCGCGGTAGAAAGTTAATGGATACTTTCATCGACTCTACAAATTTACAAAATGAAGAACTTACAAAACAGCCATTGGCTACACTGACTTTTATCGCGGTAGAATTTGCTGACAGAAAATGAATGGATACTTTCACCGACCCTATATGCCCCTCCCTACTCATTCTCCGATTGCCCCCGACTATTTTAAGCTTGACCATTCAGCGATAAACGCGCTCGACCAGAGATACCCTTTCTCACGATCCAATTTGACGTCTTAATGAGAAACGCTTCCTTCTTAATAGTTCATCATCTTGAAATGATAGCATCACCGATTTTCTTTTTGAATAAGCTCGAGAAATAGTTAAAAGATATCCCAACAAAAGAACAATAATTTGCCGACATTAAATCTCTTGTGATTGCCCGACCCATCCTAAATAAAGAACTAACAGAAAAGAATACCGGTAGAATTTGCTAATAGTTAATGGATATTTTCACCGACTCTATATGCCCCTCCCTACTCATTCTACGATTGTCCCCGAACTATTTTAAGCCCGACCATTCACCGATCTCTCTACCAGAGATACCCTTTCTCTCGATCCAACTTGACGTCTTAATGAGAAAGGCTTCCTCTTTAATAGTTCACCATCTGGACAAGATAACATGGCCGATAAACAGCTCCTGCCGCCATCTCAAGATGATTTCATTAAAAGCTGCTTTTAAACAGATTTCTTTCATGATGTCCTGCGATGGTCATTAAGTTATGGATACCAAGAATAAATTGACTGCGTACATATACTTCGTGGAATTATTGGAGTTGTCTGACGCGGGGCATAGTTTTGTAGTGCGCCATACTTTCCGACCACAATGATTTTTATACCATACAACTGTCAAGGATGTTCGTTTTTCAAATAAACATGAGGGGCGAATGGCACGAAAAGGTCTTAGCTATCCTCTTTTCGCTAAGACGTCTTCACTTCTTGTGCCAACCTCTTAACATTGACGCGAACTTGGATCCGACTATGTTATAAGAGGATAGTACAAGAAGTTAAGACGTATTCACTTCTTGTGCCAACCTCTTAACTTAGACGCGAACGTTGGTACGTCTATGTTAAGAGGATGGTCCAAGAAAATAAGACGTCTGAGGAAGAAGATGATAGCTAATACTATTTTGAGTAATTGGCTCCAGATTAACATGTAAAATGCCATCCATCCAACAAATGCCCCGCAGAAAATGTAGGGCCCCCCGCCATTTGTCTCCATCTTGATCTATCTTCAGACAACCATCTACTCTTTATCTAGACGTTCGATCGTCCATGATAAATAATGTGGCAAGTGTATTTTTAGAAGACATTTTAACACATGCATATTTCCAACATTCGTTATCGCTATTACCATACAGCTCTGAGACGAAAACTGATCAGGGCCGGCTTGTAACATAAATAAATTGCGATCAGTTGCAAATCTTTAGTATATGGATTCCCATAGATTTGCCATTGATATCAAAATGTGCGATTGATATCAATTGTACGATCGATTGGAAAGCTTTATGTTACGGGGGGCCTGAAATGATTTGTAAAAACTTTCCAATTCCATTTTTTTTTCACCACAAACCACAGAATCTGGTATGTTCGTGGCGTACCAATTCTTGTGACTATACATTTTTTAAATTATCAAACATAGCATTCTTGTAGTTCTATATCGATAACAAAAAGATAAATGGATCATCATGGCTTGCGATACTTTTTGTTTGGAAAGAAAACATATGGTTTTAAGTAGTCTCCTACAGCAATATTTTGTTTCGGGGATCGTTCACTAAATTGAGGAGAGAGTGCAAAAACTGAAAAATGGAGAGTTTTGTTTACCAAAGCTGTCCTGTAGATTTAAGCATGCCAGACGATCCTGTCTTTGCATTCCATTATTATTGATACTCCTTTGAGTTATGGATGAATGATTGGTGCACTTAACAAACGTCAACAAGAATATATACAGCTGAGCACTTTAGAGGAAACTCTATATACATTGAGAGAAGAGAAGGGTCAGATTTCCTACAGACACAAAATGGCGTCTAGGCATATTCAGGATGTGCAGATATGTGGATGTCAAATTTTTGCTTTAATGGTGAAACCAAGTGGAGTTAAGAATAACTACTTTCTCTAAATTTAGCTTTGAGCATTTAGGAGAAATTTTATATATTTGAGAGAAGAGAAGGGTCCGATTTCCTATGGACGCAAAAATGGCGTCTAGGCATATTCAGGATGTGCAGATATGTGGATGTCAAATTTTTGCTTTAATGGTGAAACCAATGACGTCTCGCGTCCTTCCAAATTTAGGATGTGCTATTAATAGGTATACATTTTTTTCAAAGATATTACTGGATGCTGAAATAAAACGCAGTTAGGAATAAATTTTTTTGAAATGTAGTTCATGAGGAATCAGCAGACGAACATAAATTTTCTTTCTATAATGTATTAATCATTCTTATCATGAAATTTTCTATACCCTCCATAAGAGTTGTGACAATGAATTGTAGAACTTTAGAGAAATGTACATTTGCGCAGTCAGCAGACGAATATCACTTTTTCCTCTAAAATGATCTTTGAATGCCTTCTGCACTCTATGAGTGTTTTCGAAGAAAAATTTTAGAAAAAGATATAATTACTTGATTTTTTCAAACCTCACTGCCCAAAAGGTATATTCTGTTGCAAAGTTTTAAAAAATGCATGCGCTTGATTTTCCTTTGGCCTTCAACTTATTAAAGCACTCAGGGATGATAGCATGCTGACATCTTCTTTGGATATTGGCATGTTGTATGATCTAATGGATAATTCATCAAGCCCTAGATGCAATTCTCCATGATATTTATTATTGATAATCACTCATGTTTCACTATTCAAATTGAATGAGAAAGGCTAGTTTGGTTTTTATCTTCATGTGGATTGTATTTGAGAAAAATTGACAAACCCACAATTTTATTGATGATTCATACTCGAACTCTTACGACACTCATACTACAAAAATGTCTGAATGACAAAATTGGTTTTGTACTATTGATTTAAAAAAGCAACAGAGGCGATATATAATAGTAATAGAAAAACTCTCACTACTATTCAAATGCTATTCATGATAAAAATGATGATGATCATAACATAAGATTTTTATATTGCAGAGTGAATTGATGCATTTCTTTTCAGCAGTTTAAGGTATTTGCATATCCTTATACAGTCAAACCTCCTTCAGCGATCACCTGAATAGAAAGACCATCTTTCTTGACTCCCGAGAACGCTAATTGCATGTAAATAAACCTGTTTATGGAGACCACCTGCTGTTAAAGACCACTTTTCCATTTCTCTTGGGTCGTGTTTAAAGACACATTTGACTGTATATTATAAATTGAATTACAAAATGCATACTAACAAAATCAGTTTACCGGAATTGAGTCAAGGTCATTTGATAGATGTACATAGGGCTATGTTGACATCTACTCAAGATAACTGTTGTAGCAGCCACTTAAATATTTCATGGCAGGAGCAGCATGTCAGAACTGTCCCTAATCATATTAATGATCCTTCTTGTAGCTACGTCTTCAGTCATTGTTGAGTGGTGAAATTCAGCATCAACACAGCTGAGCACATAATACATGAGCAGCCTCATTTCCAAATAATTTCCGTCCTGTTCTCTCTTCCATGAAATTGTTTTTTTTTAAATTAATGATAATAATACACAACATTTATGTAGTGCTTAATACAAATTGTTTCTAAGCGTTCGTTGCAGTAGTACCTGCCTATATCATTGCTACCAAATAGCGCTCACTGCATTCAAGGAATTTCTTCCTACCGGTATCTTCCCTACTGGTATCCATTCACCTGACCTGGGTTGAGTGCAGCTTAATATGAATACATTTCTTGCTGAATGAAATAAACGTCATGAGTGAGATTTGAACCTGCGACCCTCAGGTCGAAAGACAAGAGTTGGAACCAAGTTATACACCACGACATCTCCGCTGTAGCAGCCACTTAAATATTTCCTGGCAGGAGCAGCATGTCCGACTTGTGCCTTATCATATTACTGATCCTTCTTGTAGCTACGTCTTCAGTCATTGTTGAGTGGTGAAATTCAGCATCAACACAGCTGAGCACATAGCAAATGAGCAGCCTCATTTCCAAATAATTTCCGTTCTGTCCTCTCTTCCATAAAATGGAGGATTAAAAAATATATATCACCACATATGATGCTTTCTTGTACGCTAGGAGAATGTTCATTTGACACTGACTCGACATACATATTGTACAAAAACAGTCCTCAATTTTTAGTATAATTTAAAGATATTTTTTTTTTGTCTTAAAACAATAAATTTTACACTAGCATATCCAGAATTGGATTTGGTTCTTGATGATGTATGATGGTCTCTAGATGTGAAAAGATCCCTCCTAAAAAAGGTCTAAAGAATGTTTCTTCCCCCCCCCCAAAAAAAAAAAAAAATATGTACAATGTATATATATCACAAAGCTGTACCACTAGGTAGTTTAATACAAGCAGAAAGAAAACCTGGCTGGAAAAACACGCACAAAGATTAAGGGTTCAGTTCTCAGTCAACCATGGCACATAACAAATCCATCTTAGCTCTTCTTGTGTGGGATAATGAAAATACAAAATAGCCAATTACTAAGCTTAATACACTTTATTTGTATTATTCCCCTTCTTTAAAAAGAAATTCTTGCACCCTCTCAAAGATGTTAACACTCACATGCAGATATCAAACCTGATACAAGGGTACCAGTGAAAAAAACTTTTGATGATCAAAAGTCAATTGGACACAGAATACTGAAGGGGGGGGGGGGGCTTCTGTCCACCACTTATACATGTAGGGGTGGGGGTGATAGGGTGGAGGGCTTTTGGCCTCTTGCTGATTCCACCTGTGTCTTGTATATAATTGTTATGAATGAATCTGAGTGAATTTGCTGTACAGGACGGTGTAGTTTGAAGTACATGTAGATCCTTTTCTGATATCAGTATACTGTTACCTTATGTTAGCACAGCCGATATTTGAGAAAACGGAGATGAAAATTAATATTTGCTTTCAGCATATTGTACCGTATTCTGAAACTTGAATATGGAGATCATTTGCATGATGAACTCTATCACTCTTATTTGGAGGCAGATGAATGGGGGGGGGGGGGCTTAAAGTGCTACAGCCCTGTATCAATGGGTCGTGGCCAATTGTCCGTATGAACATTCTCTTCCCATTCCTCTTACATGTACTACGCCCTCCTATTTTTTCTTTCCTTTTCAAGCCTTCAATGGGGAAGAATCTCATTTGAATCTCATTTTCACCCCACCCAGTTTATCCTCGCTCCACTCCTGTTATACGAAAAAATGCATATCCAGGGCTCATTATTTTATACCTGCGACTGTCACACTTTATGAATTATGTATCATTTTTCTGGATGTAAAGTTGTTAATATTGAGAATTAAAAGCTAGATATAAATCAGTCAAAGTTCCTTCTGGAAAAACAAGCGGCGACTTCCTTCGGGCAATCCTTTATCCTGTATTTAAAGAATTTAGGCCAGCACCATCGGTGTCTAATTACTGATTGGAAGATAAAGCATCTTGTTTAGTGTAAGTGACAGACTTTACACACATTTTAATCACACTAGATACAGGCATCTTAATGAGGAGGACATTATTTGGACCAAACATTATCTCGTTGATTAATCAATCCACCAGACTCATTTACACATGTTGTAAGTAATGGGGTAGTGTGTTGGGTAGTGTGCCAGAAGTGTGAATCCTAAATATTTAATTGGACTGTTACTTCACAAGCAATAACACATAGTACCACACATGTACATGTTTTGAGAATGATCCATTATACACTGTATGGTCTCTTTTTGTTCATTTTTTTGAGATTCAGATATCAGAATCGATTCGTTAGAAAACAATGATATGAAAACTTTAGAGTGAATGCAAATGGAAAAAAAAACAAAGTCAGGCAAGCAATATCAAAATTATGAGAAATTTAGGGTCCCTAAAATTCAGTTTCTTGTGGAAGCACATGTCATATATAACAATGAATAAAAATACAAATAGATTAATTATATTCAATCTCACGCTGTACCATATTCCACAAGAATCATGATGTATGCAATTTTTGTCTATTTCTAGTTTTTTTTTTACATTGAAAAGTTTTGTTTTTATTACAATTTCATCTGGTCTTCATGTACTACATATAGGTATTTCTATTCATAATATTATGTATAATAAAAATGTCCATTTTTTATTCAGAAAATGCTTCTCTTTAGACAAACACCCTAGGCAAATGTAATGAAATTATTGATATATTTTATGTTGAATAGGGAAGGTTCAAGTTTCTCATGTATTTAAGTACATGTACTGAATTTGTCTCTTACTTTTGAATATCTCTGTACAAATGACTTAATGAAGTTAATATTGTGTTTGTATCTTTTAATTCATGTTTAATATCGAACCCTGTTCATTATTTTTTTTCATGATGCACATACTCGCATGATGCTTTCTAATGTATAAGACTCATGGCTAATCAGTGTGGAAGTCTGAGCTCCTCAGTCATGTTTATTTGGAAGTGCTTGAGGCTGGGTATCAGATGTAAACAAATAGATTATTGCTTTATACACAGAGGAGTAAGTGTCTCCTTGCTTGAAAACAGATACAACGTAGTCTTGTTTGAAATGTCAATACACACATGATGTACTGGGGGAACATTGTGTAGCCTTGCATCAAGGATCATGGCGAAGCTGGTACCTTTGCGTAGCCTGGAGGTAGTCTTCAAGTACAGACCCTAGGCTTTCGAGTATCAGATGTAAACAAATAGATTATTGCTTTATACACAGAGGAGTAAGTGTCTCCTTGCTTGAAAACAGATACAAAATAGTCTTGTTTGAAATGTCAATAGATGTGTACTTGGAGAACATTGTGTAGCCTTGCGTCAAGGATCATGACAAAGTTGGCACTCATACCAGGAGGTAACAGAAAATCATGCTGTTTTCATGAGGATGAAGAGAATTTGATGAGAAGCCTGGGGCAACACAATTTTGTATTGCATTTCATTTTATTTCATTGTGTATTTTCCATGTTTATTAATTGTTCAGTTAAATAGTAACAATGATGATAATGATAATGATATTGGCAATTTCTTAATTACCTCCTTCATTGTGCAAAGCCCTAATGTGGCCTTGACTCAAGAATGAGCAAATTTGAATATGTTATCTTGTAATTTCCTATGTTTAGTATGTCCTTCGAAAAAGGAAAAGAATGTTTTATCCTATTCTATTCTATTCATATAGCAAATATTATTCTGTTAATGCTGCCCCAATTTTGTATCATATTTGCCAAGTCTGCTTGTATTTTGTATAATGGAAAATTCTGCATTTGACATTCACATCGACTGAATAATACTTCACCACGAACTTAGGTAATAATAACTTTTGTTATCGCAGGGCCTGCTGAGAGAACAGTTTGTAAAATATGTTGTAGCTTGAGTAATTATATCTTTATTCTTATAAAAAATATTATTTCTTCTAGACTTCAATGATTAATAAACCGCGCTCTCTTATTTTTATCTTGCAGGGCTTTAATCGGAGCACCAGAAGCTTCTACCAGCCAACAAGATGTCACCAATGGTGGCGCTGTTTATAAATGTCCCGTTGCGCCACTCGACAATGTAGGGCCATGTGAGCAAGTGCCGTTTGATACGACTGGTAAGAACATTTACTATTTATTTTTGGCTTTATTTCGATAATCAAATGAAAGTGGGTTTTCAAAATTGATGGATGGAGGCTTGTGGATGGTAGAAAAACAAGTGCGTAATCGATTTGCGTAATTAAGTGATGCGCACATCGTTTGCGCACCTGTTATTTACTGCGAACATCGGATTCGTACTCATTTTCTACTGTCCACGAGCCTCCGTTGATTTTCGAAAAGTCTCTGATACTCAGAAGGAAAAACATAATGTTCAGGTTCCATGTAACAAGATTTTTATTACAGGAAAACCAGGAAATTGTCTCCAAGAAATGTGTCGTCTTTCTTTGAGACACCCTTTGCTGTATACATGTACATCAGCAGTGATGTGTCCAGTCATACCATTCATACTGAATTGGGTTGGAAACTGCCTTTTGATATGTAAAAATATATGTATGAGAATAAACACTGTGCCATTTTTGTAGACACCCTATGCTGTATCTCACCAGCTTTGTTATATATTTCTTCATTGCACTTACCATTCCTACATTGTAGGAGCATACCAGGTAAATGTCAAAATATCGGACACTTGACTATTTCTGAGACACCCCGTAAAACCTTTACGGAAATTCTGAATATGATAAACATTCTTTTTGATACGGCCTGTAGAAATGAGAAATTTCACTATGAGATTGAGAATTCTTATTGGACCTTTATTTCTAGACACCCTGTAGTGCATCCCACAAACTTTGTTTACAATATATGCCTTCAGTACATTTGACAGTTATGTGTCTATCTTCTCCATGGTTCATACCATTCTTAGTATGGGGAAGGAAACCCCTCTTGAAATGTCAAAATATCTGTACGACAATAGATGCTGTAATATTTTACTAGACACCCTGTATTGTATCCACAAGCTTTGTTTATATCCCTTTATTACACATACACAGGACACAGGAAAAATAGCTGAGAATAAACACCACTCTTTTTAGACACCCTGTATTACATCAAGGAATTATCACTTGTAGTTGAACTAATGATAATTCCTTGATAACATCCACTTTTTACACACCCTATAGTGCACCAGAGTTTGAAAGCACAAACCCGAGACTTTCGGTGTGTGAGTGCGCAGAGCATGATACAGGGTATGCATTGTGTGACTACATTACACACATACAGCATTGCTCTATCCTCATGCAGACACACAATGAGACACACAGTGCATACCCTGTATGTGCACAACGAAACCCAAGGGTCTGTTCTAGCAGACTAAGCGAAGTGCACCCCACAAGCTTTGTTTGTATCCCTTCATTACACATGTCAGTTATGTGTCTATCTTCTCCATGGTTCATACCATTCTTAGTATGGGGAAGGAAACCCCTCTTGAAATGTCAAAATTTTAGTATTGAAGTAAACACAAATTTTTTACACACCCTGTAGTGCATCTCACAAGCTTTGTTTGTATCCCTTCATTACACATGTCAGTTATGTGTCTATCTTCTCCACAGTTCATACCATCCCTAGTATAGGGAAGAAAACTCCTTCTGAAATGTCAAAATATCGGTGTTTTTTAAATCAACTCTGGACTATATTGAGACAACCTATAGAAATTCTATGAGAATTCTATTAGAAGAAACATTACTTATTGAGACAGCCTGTAGAAATTAAAAATGTCAATTTGAGATTGAGAATCGTCACTGGACCTTTCTTTCTAGACACCCTGGAGTGCATCCCACAAGCTTCGTTTGTATCACTTCATTACACATGTCAGTTATGTGTCTATCTTCTCCACGGTTCATACCATTCTTAGTATGGGGTAGGGAACCCCCTACCAGAATACCTAGTGTTGGTAATCATTCTTTATCATCTACTGGTGGTGGTTTCTCTCCCTGAACATTGAGCATGTCATTGAATGGTTTTATCAAGCTGTTTGATGTGAGAGAGAACGAAGGATGGGTGGGAAGTGGTGGTTCCCAAAACCTGTTATCTA
>BQKZ01001256.1:67161-98304 GCA_036244855.1 Temnopleurus reevesii | reverse complement strand
TTCAGCTTAAATACCGTTTGACATTAATGAATATTGCCATTTAATCTTCACATTTTATTATTTGAAGTATTGGAGTACTTGCAGAATACAACGCAACACACTGAGACCGTTGTGAGGGATGTGTAAAGAACGAGGCATCTCCATACACACGGCTGCAGCGGTGGTAGAATACGAAAGTGCGACAGCCCTCTCGAATGAGGTTGCGTTGTTTTCTGCAAGTAGGCCAAAGTATTCTAAAGAGTATGTGTGAAAAAATTCTTGGGGAAAATTTGATCTCGGGGGTTAATTACCAACTAGACTACAGTACCTCTCTAGAATAGATTAATTTTCATAATCATATTTCAATTCGGCATCCTTCATTCCTTGTCACCTTGACCTGTATTGTAAATTGTGTGTCAAATTGCTAACGCGTAACGGTAACATTGTTGACAAGTTGTCATACAGTTTCAGACTTAGGCCCGGGGGCAGTTGCTCGTTATCTTTCCTATTTCTGAGAGTAAGTGTTAAACAAGTTGTAACGTTGGACAGATGGTAGGCCTAATTTACGAAATTATGGGTTATATTAATACGGGCCTATAATGTTGCAAATATGATGGGACGTCTAAGGTCTACGCTAGCTACGGATAGATCTCTGGAATAGTCTTTTGCATTTTCCAGAGAGCTATTTGAAGCTAGGTCTGCGCACCTTTATGTAAACTTAGTTTCAGCTTTACAAATGCATGAAGTCAATGATTATCCCATTCAATTTTAATCTGGGCCCCGTAACATAAAGGTTTGCGATTAATTTGCTAATCTGATAGCGATTGATATCAATCGCAAGTCTATGGCAAATCATGTACTAAAGTTTGCAATTGATCGCAAAATCAAATAGCGATTAATCGCAAACCTTTATGTTACGGGGCCCTGATGTACGTTATCACAAATATTCCAGTATGTATGAGAAATATCATGGCAAAATCTCACCAAGAACGATGTCATCTTGATGAAATGTACACCCCAAATATTTTAGCAGTTAAAAAATGCTTGGCTGTTCCTCTCTGCACCTGATTCATGCACTTGATGGGATTCAGGAAAAAGTCTTTTTTTTCATTGAGCGCACAAATTACATTGCCTGTGTCAAGAAAACGCAGATGAGCGTCTTGAAGAAGAAGGATTGGGAAAGGGCATGTCAACCCGCCCCCACCATTAGCAAAAGTTTTAAGGGGTGCTGGTGTAGACCAATGTTTATGACTCTCTCACCCATTAGATGAGACATTGCAAGACTGAAGATTGACCCCCTAACATTACTTTCCCCTCAACTTCTTCAAGGGACTATTGATTCTGAGAAAAATAATTGCCCCCTCCCTTCCTCTCCAAGCTCCTCCCCAATAACATTCTTGGAAAAGCAGTGTACATAGCTTGTGGCCTTACAGTCCAACAACAAGTAAGGAAGGGGGGGGGGGAGTGTATGAGGAGGAGGTTTAGGGGTTTAGGGGTTTTTGTAGTGTAACATTTATTCATGTTTGCCCCAAATATCGACTTTTAGATCAAACTGTGATACATTTCCATAGGTGGGTTAACTAATAGATGCAAATTTTATGTGTCCTCCGTACACAAAGGTTGTATTTAAAAAATCGACAGCTTGACCTAGGCTTGTCCAACATAGCAATAACAGATTAATGCAAACTGCGCTTAATTTTTATATTGCATTGAACATTTGATAATTAACTTTGTGTAAATTTTACAAAAATGATCTATTGGAGATAAGAGAGAGGAAAAAGGAGTAACAAAATGTGTAGAATGTAGAATGTAAACATAAATCACTCATCTAGATGTATCTTTGTATTGAAAATTCCCATAAGAATTATGTGATTCACAAATGCAAACATGTTACAATGTGCATGTATTATTAGGATGTCAGCTTTCATTTGTAAATATTTTTGAAAATCTAATGTTTTTGCCAATAGAGGGAGGCCTTCAGATTTTGTGATAAGTGCAGTGTTCATGATTGCTTTTGAAGTCAAATCCAGCATGTAAACTTGGAGTCACCTTATGCATTTCCAGTAGATCCTTATCTACAAGAAGATTTAAATTTTAAATCATATTTTAGTATTCAATCTCATGCAGATCTACACAAGTAAATCTCAGGGTTCTACAAACTCACTTGCCTGCTTGCCCGGGGCATGAAAAAAGGCTGACGGGCAAGCAGTTTTCAAAGTCACTTGCCCGAAAGGCCATTTTTACAGAAGTTATCAGTATCAGCAGATCAAGACTTTTCCCAAAATATTGTTGTTTAATTAGACTTGTTTTGGCATTCTCTCAAATGATTCTTCTTTCCAGATGTATTTATTGATAATAAACTCCACCATGAGCTTTGGCCCGAGGTGTTATTCGTGCCAGAATAAATGTAGATCAACTTTAATAAACAAGAGGACATACAACAGCGGGGAAAAATGAATGCAATCATGGCAACAATTTATACACTCAGTCACTCAACCATTAAATACATTGTCACACATTAAGGGTTTGTTATTTAAGAAATTAACAAATTAAACTGTCTGACCTATTACATTCAGATTGATGAAAAAACAACAAACAAAGCTAAAAAAGAAGGAAACAATACAGGCACTGTCAAGATGGTGAATAAAAAAGCTGTCGCTTTATTACTGCACAGTGTTCCTATGTAGGATATATTCAATTTGACCTTTTTTTTTAGAGCACTAAACGCTGATTTTGAAGCCCTATATTTTCACAGCCGGATTAATGTTTGTACGCTATTAACCAAAAATAGATAACATTTAGGATCTGGCAATTGAGAATTTTTAAACCGAAAACAATGTTGTCCAATGGCTTTAACTTTCCGTGAAAGCCTTTAATTTACCTTTACAAGAAAATATGTCTCGTGTTTTTCAGATCAGTTGGCAATCTCTATGAATGGTATGCATTGAACAATTTATACACTCATTCACTTAACCAATTACGACATTGTCACACATAAGGGTTTGTTATTTAAGAAATTAACAAATCAAGCTGTCTGACCTATTACATTCAGATTGACGAAAAAACAAACAATACTAAAAAAAGAAGCAAATGATACAGACACTGTCAAGGTTTTGAATAAATCGTTCCTATGTAGGCTATATATTTAATTTGACCTTTTTTTAGAGCACTAAACGCTGATTTTGAAGCCCTATATTTTCACAGCCGGATTAATGTTTGCACGCTATCAACCAAAAATAGATAACATTTAGGATATGGCAATTGAGAATTTTTAAAACGAAAACAATGTTGTCCAATGTCTTTGCTGAAAGCCTTTAATATACCTTTTACAAGAAAATATGTCTCATTTTTTTTTCAGATCAGTTGGCAATCTCTATGAATGGTATGCATTGACGCTGTGAATAGGATTTCCCCTTTTTTAGTGAAATTTTCCACATAAAAGCGATAAAATAGTGATTATATATTCCTGTGATTAGTAATAATGGAAATTATTTAAAGAGAAATGCTAGTCTGAAGAGTCTTCCAAAGTGGAGTGCTCCTTTTGTTTTCAAGTACTTACTTCGCCTGGCCATAATAATTTATTTCCATCCAATAAGAGAAAGAAAGAAAACAATTTCCCAACTTTAATCAGGGTGAATTAGATATGGATTGCGGGAAAATTATTTAGTGGGTGTAGAAGTATCTACTATCAACTTTTGAGATTATTGCGATACTTCAAATCTGGCAAATTGTTTGGACCGGAAATGAGAAATATCAGAAGACAATTTGTAATGCAGCTTCAATTAAAGCGATTGACCAGTTTTGGGAGGAGGGCGCTACAGATATTTAAGTAATTTATTACCAAAATGCAGTTTTTCAATAGTAAATTTGAGCATGTTCATAGTTTGTTTGAATGAAATCGACCTAGAAATGGCTTAATTATCGCAAAATAACAAAATTCATGCTGCAGTCGTACAAAATTAACGCGAACTCACACACCGCAGACAATACCACCGACCACACCGCCCATTTCAGGCCGACGCTCCCCCTTGCAAAAGTACTTAGCACACTGTAGGAATAATGTTCGATATAAAATACACTGAATACGAGCAAAAATGTACTCCTAATATCCTACACAGATATATTTATTCATGTAAAGCATCTTCTGAATACATCAGTCGTTTAACATCACTTTCTGCATCCCGGTCATTACAAATCTATACCTTTAAAGGTTATTCTTAACAAAAGTTAAAAATGATATATAAGATAAAATCATTGAATGTATCGTGTTATTTTACAGATTTGTTTCTGTTTAACTTTTTGTCTTCGTACCTCTAAACTGCAAGTAAAGGAGGAATGGAGAAGTGCAAATCATAAATTTTCTGTTATTGGTTTTGAGTTGTATCAGTGCATGTATGTTGAGCACCGAACAAGCAGCTTACAAACCCTGATGATGATGATGAATTTATATTTAAAGGCGCTTCTCATTCAATTTTGAATATTCACGCAGGCCTGTTTATTCTACAGGTCTAGATCCTTTCAAGCAGCTTCAGCAGAACTTATGTATATATTGCCAGATGATATCAAGAATTCTGACACTGTTGACAATTTTAAGGCACATCTAAAACATACTATTTAAAAAATGCCTTTCAATCTTGAACCTACAAGAAGAATTTTTGTAATGGAACTACAATGTTTTCTTTGTTTTATGTATTTCAACTTTTATGAAACTTTTGAAACCATTTCATTTAGCTGTTGCGTAAATTGATTTTAAACCTTTTCCTTTTTATTTGATTTGTTGAGGAAAGATGGTAAAAATAAAATAGATTTGCCCCAACTACCCTAAAGAGTGAAAGTATTGTCTTTCCATCCAATAGCTGGGGGGAATTAATTCAACTTGGGATGGTGGAGATGGGGTTTTGTGAATCTGTAGATAATTCCTGTAGAGGGTGATAGTCAGGTTAGAAACTGGACATTGAGCGTATTCGGGAAAATGAAGAAGTACTGTTTAAGCTTTCTGGAAATGATTTCTCTAGAATATAATCATACATATTAAAGTTACATGGAGAGGCTTTTTTGAGATGCACAAACATCCAGGGCTATCATTCTGTTTTAAACTGGCTAGTAGTTTTTAGTTGTATTTTATTTCATGTGTTTTTATGATCATATGTGTTTATTCTAATTGTGTTAAAAACAGAATAAGACACACAAGCACAAAAACATATGACAAAAAAAAAATAATCCGCTTATTTGGTGTGTGATGGTTCATGTGTATTTTTATAAAATTTGTACAAAAATTGGGAGACAAAATTTGACTAAAATTGAAAATAGAAATCAAATTTTCTTCACAATATGCAGAAATATTTGTTCCTCTAAGTAATCCTATGATATTGTTGTTTTCATATTTCCCCAACAGCCAATTTTTTGCAAAATTGTTTCCTCTGCAAATTATGATTGAGCATGTGTTAATCTTAAATCTGCCCAAGGTATCTGTTAGTATGTATACATAAAACAATCCCATGAACATTCATTGACATTAGAAATGTGTATAGTTTTCCAAATATGGGTATCAATCCTAAGTCTACCGTGAATGAGCTGTTTATTTGCTTCTAACTCCTAAAGTTAAAGGTAACTCCACACCAAAACTAACTTGCATGTTAGCCATTCCACCGTTACGGACGTTACACCTCCAGGGTCAAAATTGGTATCTGAACCTACCTGTTCAACTGAACAGTGATTGTCTTCAAGAATTCTAACCATTTTGTAATGAAAGTGTCATCCAAAGACAATTATTTCCATGGCTGTGACTAATGTCCCACGTTGCTCAAATTTGTATAACACTTGGATAAAAACACACAAATTATGGATGTTGCATCAAATAGACATGGGTTTTTCTAGTTTAAAATTGACCTGAATTCCCTGTGAATCTGTTGCTTCTTCAAATAATTAGTTACCTCCCTGGAGATAGAATGTATGTTATAGAACCTGTATACAGTGGCCAATTTTTCTGTTTTGCTTTGGTGGCAGGTTTGAATGAAATTTGATTGATCTTTGGTAATTTCACACATTTGGGCCTCTGATCCTCAGTATCTACATGTATGGTGATGATGACGATAACCATGATGATAGCAATAAATATGTTGCATAAAATGGAAAGGAATTTTATCAAAGTAGTGGTGAATTAAAATGAAATGTAAAATATCTCGGCGCGACAAGGGCTCATACCGTATTTAAAATGATGAAATGTGATGAAATATGATTTTAATGTTTCCTTTTTCTGAAATAAATAGTGATAGGATTGCATTCTATTTTTTATATTGTGGTTGAATCGATATTTTAGAGGAAAGACTTTGGGAATTACAGATTTTTAGCTGTGAATGGGAATACGTGTTTATTGATACATCATGCAATTATACAAAAAAAAAATTTTTGTCCTCTGAAATTACTATTCAGTAGGAATCTTTTGGTGTCCCAGAAGGGAGAAGGGCGATTAAAAAAAAAAAAGAATCTTGGAAATCGGTCAGGGATTCAGGAGATGCAAAAAATAATTACCTTGTGACTTTGAGTGATGAAGTTATANCGAGATGCACAAACATCCAGGGCTATCATTCTGTTTTAAACTGGCTAGTAGTTTTTAGTTGTATTTTATTTCATGTGTTTTTATGATCATATGTGTTTATTCTAATTGTGTTAAAAACAGAATAAGACACACAAGCACAAAAACATATGACAAAAAAAAAATAATCCGCTTATTTGGTGTGTGATGGTTCATGTGTATTTTTATAAAATTTGTACAAAAATTGGGAGACAAAATTTGACTAAAATTGAAAATAGAAATCAAATTTTCTTCACAATATGCAGAAATATTTGTTCCTCTAAGTAATCCTATGATATTGTTGTTTTCATATTTCCCCAACAGCCAATTTTTTGCAAAATTGTTTCCTCTGCAAATTATGATTGAGCATGTGTTAATCTTAAATCTGCCCAAGGTATCTGTTAGTATGTATACATAAAACAATCCCATGAACATTCATTGACATTAGAAATGTGTATAGTTTTCCAAATATGGGTATCAATCCTAAGTCTACCGTGAATGAGCTGTTTATTTGCTTCTAACTCCTAAAGTTAAAGGTAACTCCACACCAAAACTAACTTGCATGTTAGCCATTCCACCGTTACGGACGTTACACCTCCAGGGTCAAAATTGGTATCTGAACCTACCTGTTCAACTGAACAGTGATTGTCTTCAAGAATTCTAACCATTTTGTAATGAAAGTGTCATCCAAAGACAATTATTTCCATGGCTGTGACTAATGTCCCACGTTGCTCAAATTTGTATAACACTTGGATAAAAACACACAAATTATGGATGTTGCATCAAATAGACATGGGTTTTTCTAGTTTAAAATTGACCTGAATTCCCTGTGAATCTGTTGCTTCTTCAAATAATTAGTTACCTCCCTGGAGATAGAATGTATGTTATAGAACCTGTATACAGTGGCCAATTTTTCTGTTTTGCTTTGGTGGCAGGTTTGAATGAAATTTGATTGATCTTTGGTAATTTCACACATTTGGGCCTCTGATCCTCAGTATCTACATGTATGGTGATGATGACGATAACCATGATGATAGCAATAACTATGTTGCATAAAATCGAAAGGAATTCTATTAAAGTAGTGATGAATTATAATGAAATGTAAAATATCTCTGCGAGACAAGGGCTTATACCGTATTTAAAATGATGAAATGTGATGAAATATGATTTTTATGTTTTCTTTTTCTGAAATAAATAGTGATAGGACTGTATTCTATTTTCATGTTGTGATTGAATCAATAATTTAGAGGAACGTCTTTGGGAATTACAGATTTTTAGTTGTCACCAGGACTACGTGTATATTGATACATCATGCAATTATATAAAAGTTTTTTTTTGTCCTCCGAGATTACTATTCAGAAGTAATCTTTTGGTGTCTCAGAAGGGAGAAGGGCGATATTTTTTCAAAAACAAATCATGGAAATTGGTCAGGGATTCAGGAGATGCAAAAAATAATTACCATGTGACTTTGAGTGATGAAGTTATAAATAAATATACAATACAAGTATATGATATAATTCCAGCATTGGAAATTGTCTGCACACTCCCCCCCCCCCCCCCTTTCTCTCTCTCTCTCTCTCCTTCGTTGTGCTAGCTGAAGTAGATATGAACTCATTACACCCTAGAAAGTTAATAGTCAAAATAAATCTTTGAAGATAATGGGAACAATTAAATGTGATGTTTTGGTAGTGTATTTCCACATTCTAGAAAGCTGCGCATTTCAAATGAAGCATATAAAGGGATGTTGCAAGAAAGGTGCGATCAATTGCAAGTCACTGTTATGCACCAGTCAAAATTGTTGTTTCATGTGCCTCTTTTCAGAAGCACAGATTGGCACTATTGAAAACGGAGGTTTCAATTTGCAACTGATTTGCAGTTGATTTGCAATAAATCACAACTTTCTAGCAACACCCCCTATATGCTGGTTGAATGAAGGATCAATAAAAACTTGACCATTATTATCAACTTCAACAAAACTTTCACCTGGTTGCATAAAGAGAGAATGTAAAAATCCTAAACATTTACATTTTATGGAAAATGATGAATGAAAACTGGTTTTGATATTGTATGAAGAATTGAATTCAATCAAAATCTTGTTCATTAAAATGTAAATGGAATCATTCAGAGAATATCGCATTCCCCTTATTACAAGCTGAAGTTGAGCCTAAGAGCTCTCCAATAAAGATTACTGTGTAAATCCCATGCTGCGTTTGTTCTGATAGAAATAACTAATTAGCTCTGAGCGAGAGCACCGACAGGCAAAGAGACACTATGAAATATACAGGTAAAGGAATTGGGAAAAGCTCTTGTGGCCTGAGTCCACAATATCAGTTTTCTTCATGGTTATTTGGGAAAGAAATGTAGAAGATATTTCAAACATGTTTGTTGAATGATAGGGAGGCTCTTTCTTTTGTCTGCTAGAGTAATTGTGAAAGACTGATTGGGGAGTTGTTTACTTTGTTCAGATTCTTCATCCTTTGATGTCATAGTGAATGAGAGGAAATGAAGTTTCCCATGAAAAGTGATTTGGTTTATAGAAAGGCAGCCATGCACTTGAGATGCGAGTGCCCAACGCTCGACAGATCTCTTCAAATTGTCTCCTCGCATTGCCTGCCGTTGCTTTTTCCTCGAAACGGGATGAATTGGTAATCTGCGCATAATGAGGAGCACCGGATGAAAGTTGTCATGTCCGGACTCGGGGCGGTATAGGAGAGCGCTGTGCTTTTTAAAGCACCACTTGCCTATTGTCTGGGTAATTTTTGCGGGTGGATTTTAGTCTGTGGTCATAAATAGGATGTGAGAATTGTTGAATTATGAAGATGGTGTGAATTATGGATCTGTATTTTTCACAAGATCTTTATAAAATTGATGTCTTTTTAACAATCATAAAGACATTCATGCACACCCAAACACACACATACACACACAGTCTCTCATCTCTCGTCCCCTTTTTCCCTCTCTTTATCCCCCCCTCTTCTCTCTCTCTCTCCCTCTCTCTCCCTCTCACAAACACACAATTTCTTTCATTAACTCTCCCTTTTTCCTCCCTGATACAATTTCTAGCTCTCCTCCTGAACAGATTTAGAAAATGTTTTAACCAAAGATTTTCCTAATATTTTATAATTCTAAACTATTTCATTCTTAGAAATATTTTATACTAGATTTACATTTTAACAAAAACCTAAAAGTTAGTCTCAATGAAAACAAAAAATGTATAATGATAGGTATAATCAGGGTATGAAATTATACTCTTTATAAAGGTAAAATGGACATTACCTTTTTTAATAGTTGCCAATTATTAATTGTGTAGTGATTTTCACCAGGTTCACCATTTAAGGTTACATGGGAAAGCTTTCTTTTTACTTTCATAGAAATACATTTCAAGAATACTATACATGTATCAAAAGACAAATGATAAATCATACCATAAACAAGGAAGACCAAATATAATGTAAGGTTATGGGGGATGAACTAAAAGGGAAAAATATCCTTATTGATTAATTGGATTTATTCCATCAGTACATGTGAAAAATGTCATTGAAAATGTATACAGTTGTATTAAAAGGAAGTATACATGGCCACCTCCTTTTTACTCTGCTCAAATGTTTTTTTGTAGTGAAGATTCAATTTTTTGGGGGCTGATCAAGCCTCCTTTAGTTTGTATGTATTGATTTGACATTGGTATATTGCTGTCTGCTCATAATAGTAAATCAGATTGGTTATGATCTTATAAATGCCTTTACAGTGGTTCATATCAGAGAGTATTATCGATAATCTATCTAGTATGAAAGTGATTATGAAGTGTAAACAATGCAAAATTACTTATTGTACTAAAAAAGATATCCTGTCATGCTTAGTGTCTGAACCAGCCATAAAGGAACGCATATTTACAATATCTTAGTCACTCTGTAAGGTTGCCATTTCTGATGTTGTATGAATAAACTGGGGAGGGTTCTTTTTACATTTCAATTTATTTTGTCACTTGTGATATTTCTCTTAGCAAATCTGACCTATTGTTTCATTCCATTTTTAGTTCAGATTGGTTATTTATATTCTAATTTCCAATATTTTAGTCATTCCAAAGGGATACTGTTTCTGATATCTGAGGATTAAACTAGGACAGGTTCATCTTTTCTCCTTTTAATTTGTCCCCTTTGAGGTGGTCAAATCGTATTTCTTTCAACAAATGGCCAACCTGTGAACCAAAAGTCCTCATACTAGTTTCAGTTCCAGTAAGGTGTAACCCTTTGAATGTCCAGAAAACTCTCACCTTTAATTCATTAATCACATATACTAGGGGAGGTTGTTCAAAAGTTGCAATTTATCTGAATACGCCGATCAAAATCATTGTTTCATGCGCGTCTTGTTAGATGCGCGCACCATGCGCAAATAAAAATGCGCGTTACAATTTGCAAAGTTGCAGTTGATTTGCAATTGATTTTGAGCAACACCCCATTAATCTCACAGTTCAACAAAAGTGCAGAATTGAGATTAGAATATGAATAATCTGAATTAGCTTCCCAAAGTTTTTTTTGGTTTAAGAAAAAAATGAACGACATAGGTGGATCTAGGGGGGGGGGGGGTCGAAATGGATTTGGTCATATTTCTTTTTCTGCTTAAATGCTTTTATAAGTAAAGCCTGTTTTGGTGATTTTTATTAATTTTTTGCATGTCAAGCCATCAAAACCCTTCCTATAGTGGTTTGAATGCATTATATTGATGTCAGAATACATACTATGCCATTTCTCCTCACACAAGACATTTGGCACCAAAAGTGTAATTAGATTTGTGTTTAACATTATTCTTTCCAATATTTTATTCATCTTTTAAGATTGGCAGTTCTGATATTAGCTGATTAATCCAGGGCGGGTTAATTTTTCCCCTTTTTGCAATGGTCAAATGATATTTCTGTCACCAAATATCCGGATATTGCCCCTGAACCAAACATCCCGTTCCTTTTTCAGTTCTGATAGTGCAATACCCTTTGATTGTTTAGAGAACTCGTAGACTAATCTACCTTTGGTTCCTTGTAGCTGCCCAAAGAAATGGTTTTGTTTTTAACGAGGAGAAAATGAATGGTGAATTTCGAAGGGTGTGGGGAGGGGCAAAATAGCTAGGGGCCCTTTACTTTTTGTGCTTGAATGGTTTTAGAAGTGAAGCCCTTGATATGATTTTTTTTTTTTTGGGGGGGGGGGGAGGGCACCCTATTTCATATCGGTTTGAATGCACTGTATCAATGCCAGTATACTTTTCCGTCTCTCCTCAGGCAAGGACATTTGGTACTTTAATATTCAGATTGGTTTTCAACATTTTAGTTTTCAAATATTTTAGTCATCTCGTAGGGTCTGTTTTTCTGATATCACCTGATTTATCCAGGGCGGGTTGATTTTTCCCCCTTTTGCAATGGTCAAATCATATTCCTGTCACCAAATATCCAGAAATTGCCCATGAACCAAATGTCCCAGTTCCCTTTTCAGCTCCGATAGTGCAATCCCCTTTGATTGTCCAGAGAGCTCGGAGACCGGTCTTGGTATAAACTCTCACCTTCGATTCATTCACCACAAATTTCACGGTCCAGCGATCGTGGAGGATGGGGCCGTGATACAAGACGAGTGAGATTGGCTGTCACGTTTGAAATAAAGTGTTGATCTAGCCCTTTGTTTCGCCATTTGTCGTCCATTCATCAGGTAAGGCTCAGCTGATTTGGAGGACGTTGGATAGGCAGTGAGAGAGAGACCTGACACAAACGTGGGTAGATGGGACTGGAGGACAGCGCTCCCATTGGTGGTGATACCACATGGAGTGCACTG
The DNA here is from genome assembly GCA_036244855.1 of Temnopleurus reevesii. Classification (NCBI taxonomy): domain Eukaryota; kingdom Metazoa; phylum Echinodermata; class Echinoidea; order Temnopleuroida; family Temnopleuridae; genus Temnopleurus; species Temnopleurus reevesii. The sequence continues at coordinate 85,941 of BQKZ01001256.1, read as the reverse complement.
CTGTCACCTTGGCCTTGAGGGCAGTATAGCATCTACTGACCTTTCTTGTCACGTATCATCATGTCGTTTATACTTGAGATGTAAGTACAGTTGTGACGATGAGAGGGAAATTACACGAAAATAGCCTGACGATTAATTTGTCCTGTAGTTTGAAATTAAACATACCTATTGTTTTTGCTATCTATAATTTTTAGTACGTTCTTTGATCTCAATTTAAAAAAAAATGTTGTTCAAACTTTTCACATATCCGGAAAGTAGACTTCTAAACATGATTCTTCAATTTATTTGATTTTCCTTGTGTGCAATGTGATTTTTTTTCTTTCTCCTTTGAAGTCACTTTCCTTAAGCTCAGTAAAGAAGCATAATTTCGATTGAAAATTTGTGAAAGTGATTCCCATTTTATCCACTGGAATTCATTTAAAAAGTACATCAAGCCTCTTTTTCAAATTAGCCGGTCATGTTATATGTCATCTTCTTTTACTCCGTGCCCCGCCCCCCCCCCCCCCCATAAAAAAAAGGATCATTCAAATCTCTTATATATTTATCTAATTTTACCTATTTTAAAAGACAGGTGCAGGAATTTTATCTGAAACTTTCTAAACATCATGCCAAACCATGCACCCTTTCCCATACTAAATGACATCAATTGACCTCTGCCCGAACAGGTAAAGAAAGTGGTTGCACTTCCACCGCCCCAGCCCCGTGATGCAATCTTGATCGTCATGGTAACGGCGCATCCAGGAAGGAACTAGGTGGGCTCCCAGCATCAGCCTCATTGCCTGGCGGTGGGGGTCGGATGCCTCGTCTCTATGCTTGGCCACTCAAGTGCAAGTTGTAGGTCATGTGATCGGATGTGGCTCGGCATCCCGAAGGCCGCCGTCGTACAGGTGAGGAGATGTAGTCTTCGTTTTCAGACTTTGTTGATTTGATCTGTGATGTAACGTACAGTTGGATCTCCAATATCTGGATGTGATTGGGCCAACATTAATCAGGATATATAAGTGATTTTTGCATGTACATGTATATGGAAACTATTTTAACATGGTTAATAATATGAATTCAAATTGTTTAGAAGTTGTGGTGTTTGAGTGTGTGAATGTGTTAAGGAAAATTTAATGTAGCTGAATGTAAGAAAATTTGGGATGAGATATAGTTTCCCTGCTTGTAAGTTGGTTTGAACATGGATATGTATAAACATGATAATGGTTTGAATATCTGAATGAATGCTATTATTATGAAAATGGCATGTGATATTGTGTTAGCCATGTTGGGAATGATGTATGATTCACAGGAGTATGCATAAAATGATTGTTTTCCGTCTAGGTATTTGAGTAAAGTGATCTTGATAAGGTGCGGGGGGGGGGGGGGGGTTGCTGAGTTGCTGGATGAGGAAAGTCCAACTGTCCAACTTTTTACAAATAGTTATAATGTTAGACATTAGACAATTTGAATAGCCTGCTACCTGCACCAAATATGTTCTTGAAAGAATATTGAAACTGTTATTGAAAAACATTGTCACTTCATATATCTGAGATGTAATCTATGAATAATTGTGGTCCGGAGATGGTGACATATAATCACATACTTGGAAACTTCTCATGAATGAATTGTTGTTTGTGATATCTTAATTAGCAATATTCTAGAAGGTTAGCAGTACATGCTGGTCATAAAGTGTCGCAGCAGAGCCGGGGAGTGTGTGTGTGTATGTGTATGTGTGTGTGTGTGTGTGTGTGGGGGGGGGGTAAGTTTAGGCCTCAAATATTTTTGACAAATGTGTGTGTGTGGTGTACATGCCCCCCCCTCCCCCCCTCCCCACCGCACTTAAAAACATCCTGTCCCTCCTGTGCAACTCATTTTGTTATATGTGTATGGATTGGTGATCAAATGATAAGCTGCCAAGCAGTATTTAATTGCTAGGTGTTGTGAATTTTGTTGATTATTTATGAACAGAGTTACATTTACAAGAAGCAGATATTTTAAAACAAAATGGGGCAAAAAAAGAGAGAGAAAGAATCGGAGGGATACATTCACATGTTTTTATAAATTGGTCATTAAAAACTTATCAGAATGGTGATAAATCTCTTTTGGAAAGCAAAGGACGGGGGTTGTAAACGAAATTTGTAAAAAAAAAATAATAAAGTCTATCCTTATCCAACCAGACATTCCATTGACATTGAATCTAAGTGCTGCGTAAGTCTATCCTTCAAATAGCTATTTCTTCAAATGCCAGTGTCCCTTTGAGGAATAGTGAATAGATGGATACTTTTAGAACATAATGTATCCAGTTGGCTTGGCAATGGATGCAATTGTCAATTATACTCCAATTTCCTGCGCAGTTTATCAAACAGCTTTCCATAAGGGGAAACCCCAGAAAAGAAAAGGGAAATCGGTTTAAAAGAAAGGTAAAAAAAAATGGTTTGTTTTGTAAAAGAGGCACTCTCCGTCTCTCTCTCTCTCTCTCTCTCTCTCTTTCTTTATCCCGCACACTTTTTCCTCTTTTGCGGTAGAAAATGCTAGCAATAGGAGACTGACATTAATTAGTGATGCATGCGAATCCCAGGAGACGGTTGCTAGCCTTACATCCGCCGTTGCTAAGGAGATTCCGGAAGATACTTGTCAGCGCTCATTAATCATCATGCTTTGTTAACCAGCAAGCTCATCACTGCGGATGCAAAGAGAGAGACGGATGGAGAGAGAGAGAGAGATAGAAAGAAAGCAGAAACATAGAGAGGGATTGAGAGAATACAAGTGGGAAAGATGGAGTAGAACTTGTAGAAATGTTGATTGAATTACAAAAGAGGTGGAAAATGTTCCATCAAAAATAGAAAATGGGGAAAAGAATGCATTAGACCAGTAGGTGTTCAAATACTTCAATTTGTCTCCAATTATTCTCCTTTACATTGTTGCTTTCAGAGTCAATTTCCTCTTTAAATTTCTGTTTAAGTTTTAGTAGCTTCTTTTTAAATCTAATAATTTAATTTGAAGAAGCAGTCTTTCTTTAATTCCAGTGACAAACCTGTTTGTTGTATGATTTCATGAATCTATTTCTCTTTTCTAATTTTTATGGCTCAAAAAGATACATAGTTCCTCTTTATGTGATTTGATGTTTCTTTCATCTTGCATACAAGTTGTATGTATCATAGTCGGTAGATAATTTGTTCTATTCCAAGAAACCGATAACCTGTAATGCTGGATGCATTGCTGGCTGGATGCCCTCAATAATATTGTGTTTTAAGGTATGGATCAAATGAACCATTTTGTCCAAATGCATCAATTTTCAGTATTCATCATTTTATATTTTATCTTTCCTTCTTGTTATTTCTCATTTTAAATCATTATTTCTTTAAGTACAACACAATATGCAAAATTTGTTCAATCTTTAGATTTTTAAAGATATTGTCACACATTAAGATTTTTTTTTAATAAAAAAAATATAATAAAAAAAATATCAGATCAAGCTTTCTGACCTATGTTATTACTCTCAGATAGATGGAGTAACAACAAAGAATACATAAAAGATAAAGTAATACAGGCATTTAAGCTATCTTTGAAAATTGAATAAAGCGTATCACAATCCCGTTATTATTACACAGTGTGCCTAAGTAGATCATATTTATAATTTACTTTTTTTAGAGCACTAATTTCTGAAGCCTAATATTTTCACAGCTTAGTTTATGTATATCATCAACCATTGAGGTAGAATTTAGGATCTGGCAGTTGAGATTTTTAAAAAATGAAAACAATCTTGTACAATGCCTTTAAGAAGGACTTGGAATGGGTCTGTTCTGGAAGCAAAGACTAGTTAACATCTGGTTGAGGGATAGGTGTGGGGCGGATGTGAGGGAGTAGTTTGCAAGCACATACCCTAGACTTTCGGTGTGTGCATGCGCAGATCATGATACAGGGTATGCATATTGTGTGACTACATCACACACCTACAGCATTGCTCTCATGCAGACACACAATGCATACCCTGTATCACTATATGTGTGTTCTCACAACGAAACCCAAGGGTCTGTTCTGGCAGACTAGTGAGGGAGGGGACCTTATCTGGTCATCATGTGCATGCCATGCATGGCCAAGGACAACAGAGCTTTTTTTAAATCTACATCACATCAAAGAACAGGTGTAGGACTGAGGAAGTAGAGATCTTCTAATGTGGTCCTACTTCCTTCCTTAACGTTTGATTGTCAAGGTTTAGTTCCTATCAGCCTTCAAATAACAGGTGTGTTTGGGAAGTAAAGATTCTTATCCTAGTCCACTTCCACCTGAACTACTTTTCTGCTTCCTGGCTGGTCAGTATACCCTCTTTCACTGTGACCAGGAGGGACAAAGGAATTGAAAAAAAGAAAACAATCTCATTCATGAATTCACAATAACTTCATGAGTATAAATGTAAATAGTTTCCCAGTTTATTCACTGAACAGATGGATGTTTAACCTTTCTACATAGAATATCAGGAGATGTCTCTTATGTGTATCTAACTGTTGTGAATACTTGAATATGAGTCATTTACTTTGTCCAAATTATTGTTCTCTTCTGCTCATAGTGTTTATTGCTACAACTGTGTTCAGAGTTCCACCTGGGGCTAACTAGATCAGAACCATTAAACTCTCTCCACCAAAAGAAATCCCATGAAAGTTATTCCACCTGGTCATTTTTGTTCCTTGTTCAAGGATGACATTCTTTTTTGCATGTTGTGAAACTCCACCTAATATGTAGGCCATTGAGAATAGGTCATGGAATCCAAATAGTTTGACCGATATCTTAAATGGAAAATGTATGTTATGTGGCAAATACTTTGCAAATAGTAATATTAATAATGTTGAAAATTTTTTGAAGGTTTACATTATGAAACATTTTGTGAAGCCTTTCCTGCTAGCAGTCAGTTAGGATCATATTCCAGTCATGTACATACTGTAAATCATCTTCAAATGCAAATTACTCAAATTTGTACTTTAATGTTTTTTTTTTCAAAATCATTAATTGGACTTGCATTAAAATTTGCAAACCTATTAAATCCAAATTACAAATTAGTGACAAAAATCAGGCTTTTTTCTACTTTGTTAAAGAAAAGACTAAATTATTTTTTTTAAAGGATTACAGCTATCAATTAGTTTCCTAACAAGAGTTCTTGCAAAAATGGAGAATGTAGTAAAAGGTTATAAAAATATGGTGTTTTGTGAACATAAATTTAAGAAGCTTTACTAATAATGAAATATTTACATGAATATGTAGTGAATTTGTAAATATTTCTATGAAGGAATGTACCTGTCAACCAGTAAGAGTTTTTTAAAGCGAAAAGAGAGAAGAAATATTTTGTTATTGAAAAGGAGAATGTTTTGAAAATATTGACATCATACTTTTGTATGTGTTTTTAAAATTTTGAATGATAGTTATGGTTTCCAGGAGTAAGATGTTATTTTTATTTTTGAAAAGTTGGAAGGCATGTGAATGTGTGTATTTTTACATCAGGAAAAGATTTGCGAGAATAAATATCTATCATTAACATTGCATAATTTGAATGATTGCATTGTGCAGGGCAGCTGCAAATGCGCTCCGTCATTGAGGCGTACATAATGCGCTGGTGCATCTCTGCCGAAAGCCGGAGGCAACGATGCGGCAAGGCTTTCCTCCGCGATGAAATAAATGGAGGAAGCTGGGCAGACATGCGGCGGCGCAGGGGTGGTTTTATTTATAGGTGCATCTTATTTCCGCTGTGCGCATCGCACCCATCACATAATTTAGACAGTGCATCTTCGTGATGTGGGCTCTTTCCGTGCTTCGATTGGATTGAGTGTGAAGTCATGAAGAAAAAAGGCCTAATTGTGTATGGCTGTTTATGTGTATTTGTGTCTGATGGGGTGGATAGTTTGAGCATGTGTGTATATGTATGTGTTTTTGTGTGTGCATGGGTGCATGGGTGTGTGTGTGTGTGTGTGTGTGTATGTGTGTTTTTTATTTGTGATAACATGGTTAACAATCATGTATTATGGTCTATTAATTATCAGCCTAAAAAGTTCTAATTATGTATGGCTGTTCCTGTGTATTTGTGTCTGATGGGGTGGTTAGTTTGAGCATGTGTGTATGTATGTGTTTTTGTGTTTGCATCTGTGTCTGTTTCTGTGTGTATGTGTGTGTGTGTGTGTGTGTATGTGTGTTTTTGATTTGTGATAGAATGATTAGCAATCATGTATTATGGTCTATCATTGGCCAACTGTTACAGTATATGTATGAGGTAAAAATTAAAATGTAAATGACAACAGTTGAATGAAAGTGAGAGAAAACATGACACCAATAATCACTTTTGATGAAAACCTTAAAGTACACCTCATTTTAATATATCTTGGAATGGTTTATATTCTGGAATCTCTGATATGTAAATCATTACATATATTACCCTATTAAATACTGAAACAGGGCAGTCCCTATGTACACAAAGGCTATGGGAATTACAGAATTCATAAGTCAAACAGGTTAACAAGGTCAGGATGTTGTAATTCTGACAAAAATTTTTTTTTTTCCAGTTTCAAACGTACAAGTCAAGGATATATAGTATTTGATCGCAATTTATAAAGCATGCCCTTCTTTTAAAAACTGGGGTCAAGAGATCAAGAGGACAAGGATAGAAACAAGTCCATATAATTTTTCAGCGCAATCTGCTTAGATTATGAATACACAAACACCCCCCCCCCCCCCGGAAAAAAACTACTGTACATCTTGATAGAAAATCTTATTTCAGTAATTTCTTTGAAATATTAAACCAAAATAGGATCTATGTTAGTCAGATAAAGATTTAGGCCTCTTAGCTATCTAAGGAAGATAGTAACTTACTAAAAACAAAACTTTATTTTTTTTTTACTTTTACTCTCCCAGTTGTTAGGAATCATTCAATGTTGTTCCATTGCTCCATTAAATAGGCTTGAGACATTTTTGTTTATAAAATGTAAATCTTTAATTCGTGAGTTCTGATCCCTGGTGCACAAAATAACAACTTTGTCATAAATGGGAAGTCACATGTCATTGGTGTGCAACTGAAAATCTGCATTGATGTTTCATCAGTTTTTAGATATGGCCAGTTGAAAATCTAAAAAAGGAATGTCCACAATTATGGTTGAAAATTACCAAATGTGACTCATTTGAATAGGGAATAATGCATAGATATTCCAAGAATCTTTTTTTATTTCTTTATTAAAGTTAGAGGATTATTTGAATAGTGTCCTTTCCTGTGTACTCTTTATCATGATCTACCTATAGCTGCCTCACACAAAATGAGCAGAAAATAATATGAAACTTATAATAGATTATTAAAAAGTTTAAACCAGAACTCTAGTTTCTGTGAACTTTAAAGAATTCAATACCCACTCTCTCTCTTCAAGAAAGACATTTTCTTTCATCATTCACGCCGGACATTGAAATCTATTTTGGGATAGTTGTTACTTTAAACTCTGACTCTTTGAACTTCATTCAAGAAATATCATATTCTCAAGAAAATTCACTTGACACTTTGAGGCAAAATAAGAATCATTTATTCCTATTATCATAATCATCGTTATCACCATCATCATCATATCGAGGCCAGGGGAGAATACAATGGTTATATCCTAGAGAACTATGGCCTACATCTACATGCAAGGCGTCCAGTTTTGTAATTCATCCAATTTCCTTGCGGAGAACATGGCACTTTTTTCCCCTGCCTTTCCTTTCTCGTCGAGACGCGGCGAAGGAGAGCCCATACTTCCTGTCTCTGATAGAAGCTTGATAAACAAGCTTTTATTCTCCTGTACCAATTAGTCTAGAATGATCACCAGTGCCATCGCCCAAAGGATTCAAATTCTCCGGATGAGGAGGGTTTTTTTTTCTTCCATCTAGACTTTCCCATCCATGCAGGCTTCCTCTTATTTATTCACTAACGGGGCAAAAGGACAAACCTTGTTGAGCTAAAGAAAGAATGATTTTTCCGCTCTTTAAGATTCTTCATCCTATATAATGCTTATGTCAAGCATCATCGTCTTAATACATTGGAGAAAGATCTGTCTTTTGATCAGAGGGTACAATTTTGTATATTTCTGCATGAAACATAGTGGGTTTTTTTAGATTTGTATATTAGATTGTATTCATTTACTATGAAATAAAATATTTTCAAGTTGTGAAATGATAGTGAAGTGGAAAAATAAAGATAAAAAAACAAATTAAATTGAATGATTTTTGCTTTTAATTAAAATGAGAAATGTATAAGATACAACCCTAAAACATGTATAGCTAAAGTGTACTTTGTAGACCATCTTTTACATGTTAACTTTACCCCAAAAATTATGAAAAAAATCATAAGTTTGATTAATTTCGATCAGTTCTTATTTTTTTTTCATATCAAGAGCAACAAATTGCTTTTTAGTTTTTCCAACTAGTATGAATAAATAATAATGATATTGATAATAACAATGATACACAAAATAGTGCTTATTTCCAAACAAGTTCAAAGCGCTTTAATATATAAGACATAACATAATATACCAAATTAATACCAAACTAATGGTGATATTAGAACCAGAAATATCAAAACATATCAAAACAAGCAGAACGAAATACAAAGAGTGAAGGAAGATTTAGCAAAAATGTATTCATTGACTGTTGAAGAGAAATGTATCTTTAAAATCCTACTCTAACTACTAAATCTTTGAGCCAGGAGGGTAGAAACATTTCGCATGAGAGAGCAGAAAGATAGCATGCGATTTCATTTGATTGTTTCATCACGTCTCCATACAAAGCAGTGTCTGTTTTCGCAAGAAGTTGATTCCCTGAATCACCAGGTTCTTTTGCAGGGTTCTGGACAGACCAAGTGTTTCTATTTTGAATAATTCCTCTATGGTGATTTTTAAGTATGGTAAAAAAAAAACGGGCCACGTGCGCCATGGAGTTGATGATGAGGTCATGAAATATGTGACTTGGGATGTGGACTTTGGTACCTGGGATGCAAAATTTGTGACAACATTACTCAAATTTTATATCCCTGGATAGGGGACACAAAGTTTGTGACCTAGAATGCAAATTTGTTCATAAGTTTAAAAGCATTCACTAGATTTGGAGAGTTATTGTGAATATGTGTTTACTAAATTAGCCTATGGTAATCATGGATTTCTTGACAGTACTTTTTTTAAAAGGATTTTTTGAGACAAATGATCTCCAGCTATGTTGATCTTCAATGAAAATGATTCTTAAAATAATATAAAGACCCCGTAATGGGCCAAAACATGAAAATGATTTGTAATGATATTTGATAGTTTGCTGGTATTTTCTCATCAAACATAATATGTCTTTTTGTGTTGTAGGAAAATGTGCTCTGATCAGAGTTTGGAGACTAAAAGAATTGTGAGACAGATATTTCTCTCTGCACACGTGTATTGCATCATGCTCAACCAGCATTTATCTTGGACATTTGGTGGACAGATGAGCCAAATGAATTTTAGGAATCCCTCATAACCCAATATAGAATTTACCAATCCAGCTTTCCTCCCAAATTGAAGTCATGCTTTAGGGAAACGTCAATGAAATGCAGCAACCAATCAAATATATCGCATCCATCCTTTATGCCGTGCCCGGCCGCCCCGGAAATGGCAGAGGAGAAGTGTTGTTAAACAGTCAAATTGAAAGGAATGTTGTCATCCGTTGTTCTTTTTCATTTATTTGAGAGCGGATACAAGTTAACCTTTTCTGTTGCCATGGTTAGAGATGAGTGGACGAGATGAAGGGGGAAGGTGATGGACCGGTATCACACTCATTCTACATCCGTTGTCTGACATATAAATTGAAATGGAATTGCCCATTGAGATGGTCGAAACGCAGAACATATTTCTTGTTCCGTCATAGAACGAGACAGAAGACTGGTATGATTCATCAATTTAGATACATGACAAGTCAAATATTCTCCATGAATTTATGAATATTTTTATAATTCCTATATCCATAGCAAAAACCCCACATTTCTGTTTAAATTCCACTCTATTTTCCTTAAAAGTGAGATCATCGGTATCTATCGATACTATGGATATTTGTCTAATGGAGTGTGGAAGTGATTTCTGGCTTGGGAAATTAATGCTTTTATAGGAAAATAGTTTTTAGTTCATACTTAATTTCACATATTGAGCATTTTAGTGAGATGGTTTATTTTTATAATTTGGTATTTTGGGAGGAAAACATGAATGAAATGCAGCAACCAATCAAATATATCGCATCCCTCCTTTACGCCGTGCCCGGCCGCCCCGGAAATGGCAGAGGAGAAGTGTTGTTAAACAGTCAAATTGAAAGGAATGTTGTCATCCGTTGTTCTTTTTCATTTATTTGGGAGCGGATACAAGTTAACCTTTTCTGTTGCCATGGTTAGAGATGAGTGGACGAGATGAAGGAGAAGGTGATGAACCGGTATCACACTCATTCTACATCCGTTGTCTGACATATAAATTGAAATGGAATTGCCCATTGAGATGGTCGAAATGCAGAACATATTTCTTGTTCCGTCATAGAACGAGACGGTATGATTCATCAATTTAGATGCATGACAAGTCAAACATTCTCCATGAATTTATGAATATTTTGTGATTCCTATATAACATGGCAAAAAACCCACATTACTGTTTAAATTCCATTCTATTTTCCTTAAAAGTAAGATCATCGGTATCTATCGATACTGTGGATATTTGTCTAATGGAGTTGTGGAAGTCATTTCTGTCTTGGGAAAATAATGCTTTTATAGGAAAATAGTTTTTTTTATATTTAACAATTTTTTATTAAAAAAATCATACAAGAATCAGAATATATACAAAAATACATAATTCAGTAGTAATCAAAAGGTGCGAACATAAAAAATAGAACAAACAAAATGAAACAGCCCCATCATACTTAATTTCACATATTTTAGTGAGATGGTTTATTTCTTTTATTTGGTATTTTGGGAGGAAAACATGAATGAAATGCAGCAACCAATCAAATATATCGCATCCATTCTTTACGCCGTACCCGGCCGCCCCGGAAATGGCAGAAGAGAACTGTTGTTAAACAGTCAAATTTAAAGGAATGTTGTCATCCGTTGTTCTTTTTCATTTATTTGAGAGCGGATACAAGTTAACCTTTTCTGTTGCCATGGTTAGAGATGAGTGGATAAGATGAAGGGGAAGGTGATGGACCGGTATCACACTCATTCTACATCCGTTGTCTGACATATAAATTGAAATGGAATTGCCCATTGAGATGGTCGAAACGCAGAACATATTCCTTGTTCCGTCATATAACGAGACAGAAAACTGGTATGATTCATCAATTTAGATGCATGACAAGTCAAACATTCTCCATGAATTTATGAATATTTTATGATTCCTATATTCATGGCAAAAAACCCACATTACTGTTTAAAGTCCATATCATTTCCCTATGAATGTTTCCTGAATTTCCCTTGCCCTATAGATCTAGAATTCTTGCCACCGACAATATAGCGATATCAAAAGTTATCTCAAGATACTAATTCTACTTGGAAATTATGAATCATATTGTTTTGTGTCATTTTTATGTATTTTTGTAGGAAAAACGTCAATGAAGCATGACCGCTCTGGATATGGTACAGAAAAACTATAATTGTTGAACCTTGAAATATAAATTGAAATAGAATTGCCCATTGAGATGATCAAAACGCAGAACACAAAATATTTCTTGTTCCGTCGTAGAACGAGACAGAGAATCGCTCTGATTTATCAATTTAGATGCATGACAAGTCAAATATTTTCCATAAATTTATAGATATTTTATGATTTCCTTAGCCTTTGGAAGACACATTCTTGTACCTCCTGATTTTTTCCCCTATGAATGTATCTTGATGGATGTAGATTGCAGACAAAAAGATTACTGCTTTTATTTAAATGAAATACATGAAAGTTAATTTCTACATTTCATCAACAAGTATCATAACTTTTACTTCATTTCTCAACAGAATGTTGAGTTATTTATTTCAAAAATTTGCTTGGGCTAGAAATTGGAATAGAATTGCCATCATGGAAACAGCTGAAGGGATAGCAGATTTTTTTTTTATCTCATCAACAAACGAGACAAAAATGGTCTGATTCATCAATTTAGATGTATGACAAGTCAAACATTTTCCATGAATTTTTTTATATTTTATGATATGGTACCTAGTATCAAGCGCAGTAGAGTATATGCATATAGTGATTGCGCTATATAAATGGACCTATTATTATTATTATTATTATTATTATTATTATTATTATTATTATTATTATTATTATTATTATTATTATTATTATTATTTTATGATACCAGGAGCAGAGATGGAATAATTATATTGACTCTTTACTCCCATGTGTTATGCATCTTGACCCATGGATGAAGAATGTATATAATCTATTAATGCAATGTTGGAATAGCAATTATGTTTCTTTGGGATCTGAGCATATTGTGAGTTAATGATCAATAATTTCATGTTAAGTTTTAATTATTTTCATTTTTTAGTTTCATTAATAGTAGAAAATGAATGTTTAGGCCTACTGTCCAGGTTGCATGGCTTAGCATTTTTTTTAAACTCACATAGAATACCATTTTCCCATCTTTTTTCCATCATGTAAATTTTTAATTTTCAGGAGCCATACTTTTTTTTAGAATGTTATCTTTAGGTGAATTTCTATTTGCAGCTGTATCACTATTCTTTCCTTAAAAAGTATTTTTTATTTGTTTCTTTTTATTTATAGTTATAAAATCATTGCTCTCAGTCTTTTCCCCTTCTCTTCCATCTATCCATCCTCCCCTATATCCTTCCGTCTTTTTAGTGTTTGCCCCTCTCTCTTCCCTCGTTCTCCCCTGCTCTTTCTCTCATCTTCTCTCACCCTTTCCCCCTGAAATCCTTCCCTTTCTGTGAGATGAATGATTAATAGCACTTGCATGTAGAGCACGAAGCTGGAGAATTCAAGTCAATTTCCGGCTCAGCGTATAATTGATCTAGGTCCTGCTGCACTTCCGATGATATTAAGTTGCCTTCGACAACTTATACCGAAGAGGCCAGGCCTTTTCCACATTTTCTCTCAGTACATTTATGTCTGTAAATAAACCGCCGATAGCTCCATCAACCTCTGTTCCGCTCACTCCCTCTCTTTCCATGTTCCTCCGTCTTGCAGATCCCTTCATCTCCCGGCACTGTTTTTTTCCTGTGATGTTCCTTTCCTGTTTTCCTGTCTTCTTTACAAGCTCTTCTTCTTCGCTTATTTCCCACCATCCATTTGTATTTCCCTTTTGCTTTTTTTCTTTCTTTTAATTTAATCTAGTTTGATTTGATGATCTAATTCATAAATAACAAGGCAATTAGAAATGTCATTTTAAAGTGCCATATAAATGCTGTTATTTTTATTATCATTATCAATTATCTCCAATTTTCTTCCCATCATCTACCTACCTCCAATATTTTCTTGTGTTCCCCATTTCTCTGTCTTTCTCCCCCATCTAGTCAAATTTCCTCTATTCTTGGCATTCACATCTTTCAGTTTCTCAATCTTGTCCACCATTCCTTTCTTTCCTTCTTTCATGTTTCCTTCTTTCCGACATTTGCATCTCACCCTCAAATATATTCTGCAAGCAAATACCCAACTCAGGCAGTGTATGTAATGTCACCTACTTTTGTTTCGTCTGGAGAGCAATCAGTCTTGCACAGATATCAAACTGGTGTGCTGTCTCCCAATTCAGATATAGTAACTCCCATGATGAAGCATCACTTAATGCCTGAATTGAATATATTGTCCCTGTTTTTTTTTCAAAGTGAAGATGACCAAAAAGTGTAGTGTTGCATGAATATAAAGAAAACCTGACATAGCAACAATTCAGAGGGCATCCTATTGAAATGTGCAATACTGCTATACATTCAATAAAATTGTAACTGGTTGTATGCAACTTTATCCTTTGACTTCAATCACTTAGTCAAAACACTGACGATACGCATGCTGACTCTACCTCCAACCCACTTTCTGTCTCCACACTATCTCCATCTCATTTCCCAACTCATCACCTCTCTTGCGATGCTTATTTGACGATATCTATTCCAATTTATTTTTACCGGAAATTAATTAGTACTCTTCGGACTAACTCTATCTCTTTAAGATTGCTTTCCATTTCCTGTTTCCCTTTACCCAGTTTTCTGCCATCCTGGGTGGTGTTTCACCAAGTTACGAACTACTTTATGAACAATTTGAAAAAGGCTCGTATCAGTTCTTGTGTTGAATGGTTGAGAATCTGTGGAGAATGTCACATAATGACATGCTTTAGTCCTTCTTAAAGTCATTTTTAATGTTTAGAATGATTTAGTGAAACCCCTCCCAGGTTTTTTGATGCAGCTATCAAGCCATACTTATTTATTTTTTTAAAATTTGTATAATTGTATAGCTGTACCTATTTTTCTAAACACATTTGATCCATTCTGAGTTTGATTTGTTGGGTTTATTTCATTTTTATTCTCCTATATGTTCTTCAATAACTGAAAATCCTTATTTCAAATCTCTTCGTACCTCCTTTTCGTTTTCCCTTTTCACCATTTTGATCTATATCATTTCTCTAAGAGTTTCAAACTGTTGATCTTCTGTTTCTCCTGAATAATCCTAAATGATTCTGAAAAGTATCCTTGTGCATTGTCTTGATTTAAACTTTTCATCTATTTTCTGTCGTTCTTCCTCCCTAGTGCTCACACACATGCTCCCACGTTCATTTTCCCCACTGATATATTTTTGTGATCCATCAGTTCTCAACCGCCAGCCTAAAGCAGTAAAGGTCAGCGGAAAGATACATCTCCTACTCCTAGACCATGTGAATCATGTTGGTTCGCTCAAATCCACATTTCTTTAATTTCAAATTCTTTCACCTATTGTTTTCCCGAATAAACCTAACTAATTCTAAAAATAATTCTATCCTTGGACATTGTCTATATTTATTCTTTTCATTATATCCTGTCTTTCTACCTCCCTAGCGCTCACACACATGCTCCCACGTTCATTTTCCCCACCGATGTATTTTCGTGATCCATCAGTTCTTGATCGTTAGCCTACAGCGGTAAAGGTCAGCGGAAGGATACATCTCTTACACGGACCATGTGAATTATGTTGGTTCGCTCAAATCCACATCTCCAAGAATCTATTTCGGGGCTGCCAACTGTTCACTATGAAATAGAATGTGAATAGTTTTAAAGCCTATAACATTTATAAGTTCTAGCGAATCACACGATTTAAGACCTTAAACATATTAGCGAGTTGTTATTTTCATGTTTTGAATGATCATTTTACCCAAGTCAATATGGGCATTATAATGAATGAATTTTTTTTTGTGTATTTCTGGTTGTTTATACTTAGCTGAACAACTGAACAAAACCAAAGAGAAACATTTTCATGTGTGAAAAAGTAATTTTAGACATCTTTCCACCCAGTCATTTAATTGGAAAACAGACTGCAAATTCACATTTGAAAACACACATCAATATTTTCTAGAAAATTTGCATTATTGGAAATTAGAATGTAAAAGATGCATCAGATACTCAAAGTTCAGTTCTCTCAGTCACCTATGGGCGGACATAGTGTCCTAGATTTTGTGAAAATTTATTAGGGAAAAATCAGGGACTTTTCTCCACAAATGATGGGAACTATAATAAATACACTAAACCCTGGTAGATACTTAAAGATATATTCTGGTATTTGTATTTGTGACACAAGTCACGTTGTGCTTTGTTTGTAACATAAGATTATTTTAATCATTCATTTTTCCAAATTGAAGTTCTTTGCAAGTACTCGATATTCGCTTTACTTCCAATAAGCTTGCAAAGGGGCTGACTTTAATAGTTTTGTCATGATCTTCTAAGCAGATTTCATGCAGATTGAGAAATTTTATCGTGGAGGAGAAAGAAGGCTATTCTGATTATATTACCCTCTAAAGTTTCATCCTGCTCGTCTCAAATCAGGCCAAATAAAACTGTTTGNCAAATTTCATGGAGAAAATAGGACTTTGAATGGAGTAAAAAAAAACTAAAATATCTACAAATAAATGTTCAGACTTTTTTCACATATCTATATATATATATTTTTTATAAAGATGATTTTTCAGGTTATATTTCCCATGATTTCTTTTTATGATTTTAATTTGAGTTAAAAGCAAAAAAAAAAAAAGAAAAGCAAAATCTTCATGTCATTTTCGAGAGACGGTCGGTCTGGGCATCCAAATAGTTTCTTCTTGGCCTCATCTACTATCTATCAAAATTTATATGGTTTCCTGGAGAGCTGTAGGATTCAAAGAATTTGTGGTTTCCTTTTGGTTTTATTTCTCTTTTTTAATCTTTATCATTATCATCCTGAAAAACCAGAACTAATATCCTGTTAGTGATGATATCCTTAATATCCATTCCCCTGGATTTCATCCAAGTCGAGTGGTAGACGGATGATATTTCCGGAATACCTATATCTGTCCTAGTCTTTGCGCATAGCCACAATGCTATCAGTATATTTTTTAACCTAAAAGGGAGATTATGTATGTGAGCAGAAGAGAGTCGCTCCTACCTATTCTCAACAGAAATGCTCAGCTCAGCCAAATGTATTCTCAAGAGGGAAATGGGCATGCTTTTCGCATGAGAAAATATTTGGTTTTGGGGTTTGGTTTACATTTTAGTTTCTATCCTCTTGCATATTCTGGAATGATTAGCATCGCTTCATCATGTGTTTTCTTTCCGAGATGTTTCATCCGATTGTTAGCATCAAATAAAGAAATCAGATAAATGACTGTATTCACAGACTATTCAAATTGAAAGATTTTTGGATAGTTTTATCTGTCTTCTTTTTCGAGCCTTGTTCTCGTTGGGAAAACTCATCTGCACACCATTGTTTCTAGTCTGACCAAGTGTGAGATAGCATGATTGTGGATTCCCTTAAACACGAGCAATTTTAAAATTGTGATCACAAACTAGATTGTTGTTTAGGATGGTCCAATTTGAACGTTCTCTTCAGTATTGAATCTATATGTCATATCATGTAGGTGAACTATTATTGGTGTAAAATAAATGTTATATTTTTCATCTTATGGGGGTGTAGCGACAAATTTCTTTTGATCGCATATTAACTGAAAATCTGTTGCAAATCATTTTCATTCACGCATGGTATGGGCTTTTAACAAGATGCATGCACACGAAACAATGACTTTCATTGGCGTGTTCCGATCAACTACAACTTACGATCAATTGCAACTTTCAAACAACACCACCTATGTCATTGAAATGGAAATGTGAGATTAAAGAACAATCCTCTTATGGATCACGCTTTCATACATAATAAAAATGTTTGCTTTGCCAATCTGTAATCTTATGAACCAATCTGATGAGTTTAATTTCTCATTAACTAGAAGATTGTATAGTATTTGAATGGTCATCTTTTTATGTAAATTTCATAATCTTGCTACAATATAAATGTTTCTCATTTCCTGTCCTGGGCGGTGTTTCACCAAGTCGTTTTTAAAGTTACGCACGACTTTACGTTCGACTGGTATCAGTTCTTGCGCTGAATGCGTGCACTATTATGAATTATTACGCACAAGAAGGGGTACCAGTCGAACGTAAAGTTGTGCGTAAAGTCTTTCTTATCTTGGTAAAGAACCTCCCTGGTCCCCTCCCCTTCTCTTCCCAGATGTTCTCTTTTCGCTTTGCTTGCTCTCTCCTTCTACCCCTCATTCCATCCATCGTCTCCTCTCTCTTTTTCACTTTCTCTTTCCTCTTTTATTTTTCATAAATACTTTACTTAATGATTCTTCTGTAGGTTTTTCAGGTACCAATTTAGAATTTGTTGGTAGAATGTGCTTGGAATAATGATTTCATATCTCCATCTGAAGTGGTTTTGCAATTGTGGTTGATTTAATTGCTAATTCTCACCACATTCTAATTCAGGAGATGAGGAGTACATCTGGTTACTGCTAATCTTTTTGTGGCTCAGGATCTTGGTTTTCCTGCAAGATTGTGTAGGCGTTTTAGGAACTAATTATATCATCTGTATTGATTGCGATATATTCTATTTTGACATTAATGCCAAACAAATGAGTGTGATATTCAATGCATCACTTCAGTCTAATTGATTTTCTGTTTGTACGTATTGACAATTTGTGCTAAAATATCTGATCTACACAATAATGATAATAGTAATGAACAGCTTTTATATAGCGCTTATCAACTCTTCATGAGAATTCCCTAAGCGCTCTACGATTGCAGCATTATTACCATGGCTTTAGCCCGGCAGCCACCATGCAGTGCACTTGCTGTTCAAGGAATAATTATTCCTACCAGGTACCCATTCACCTCCCCTGGGTTGAGTGCAGCACAATGTGGATGAAATTCTTGCTGAAGGAAATTTACCAGTCACCATTTAGTTTGATTCCCGGTTATCACTATAAAATGCAGGGCAATCGGAACATGTTGGGATCACTGGTCCATACCAAATATTTTGAGATTTTATAATGATAACAGGTAGCATATTATACTGGCCTGCACTGTATCCCTCAATCCCTCGGTCTTAATCACAACACTTTTACTCCCTCCCTCTCTTCCGCACCTGTACCCCACCTCCATTTCCCTTTACCCCACACTCTCTTTCCCAGCTACTTCCGCTCTTTTCCTTTCCTTCATGTTTTCCTCCCAATCTTCCTTCCTCTTACCCTCCCTTCCCTCCTCCTCTCTTGTCTCCTATCCTATTTCTGCTGCTGCTCCTCTCCCTCTCCTTTGAC
>BQKZ01001256.1:20643-61697 GCA_036244855.1 Temnopleurus reevesii | reverse complement strand
ATGAGAGTTTTAGGAATAGATAAGAAAAGTGAGATTTATCCATCTTCTTGGGTTGAAATCAAATCAAGGCCATGCTAGAGGAAGGTATGGGTTATGGTTATGAATAGTGATTATTGTCTCTTCTTATGATTCCATCTAAGAAAGTCTTTCTTAGCTTGTGATCCAAGTTTGTTTTGAAAACATTTCTCATTTCCTAAGTGAGTTGAAATTATTTCTTTCACTTATTTCAATGCGTTGACTTTTGAATTCTGCAATTCCCAAATGGGGTTCTCATAAAGTGTTAATAAGCTGATTTATCTATTCTTTTTAGTCATATAATTTTGTAAATATGTGAAACTTGAACTTAATGTAAATGAAAACAATCTTAACCCATTGACTACTGGAACCTTATAGTGCGTTCTCAACGTCTATGGGAATTGCTAGATGAGTAATCAGTTTGAGAGTTGATCAGATAGAATACTAAGATAGAATAAGACAGAAAGTTCTTATTTTTTAATACAAATATTTTTTGTTGAATATCCTTCCACTCTCTCTTTATTTCTTCTACCCTGCTTGGTACTGCTAGTATTAACTGGAAAAATTTATACAAATAGCTCCACAAGTTGTCATGTAGGAGTTGCAGTGTAAGGTTCTCCAGATGATTACTCTCAATAGTAATTAGTATAAAAAAACCACAAGGATTGCTACAGTGTACCTGGATTTGTGTTTTTGCTTGTCCAAGACTAGTATCATTTTTTTTTCTATATCTGATTTTCTTAGAGAGTTTATAACAGCTATTCTGAAAATAGTCTCACATTCTTTTCTTCTTAAGCTGTTTGTTCTTTCAAGTATACTTGAATGGAAAGGAAGTGGTTTTTGTAAAAACCTGTTTTGTTTTTCTCTTTTAAGTGTTTTATGACTGTTATTCACACCTATGTGCCCAAGCGTGGACAAACAACAATTATTCTTGGTTCCAGCAACAGGGTATTTTTTTTTAGATTTGATGGAGTGGTATTGCATTATGCATTATGCATTAGCATGTAGAACTAGAATTTCCCATTTATTCCAGATTATTCTTGTTTTTCAAATGCCAAATGATTCTGGTATCACAGGGAATGATTTTCCAGGTATCGCATCACAATTTGCTGTGCATTTTAGCAGAATTGCCATACAAAATTTCATAACAATTGAATATTGATGCAACAGAAGTCTCAGATATACTCTACATAGCCATTCAAATGACGTTTTTCATTGCCTCAATTTTTATTATGTNGGGGGGGGGGGGGGCTTTTGGCACATTTTCTCAATTAATTATACTTATAGATTCTGAGAGCAAGCGTATTTTTTTCTTAGAAGCTCTTTTGTAGTCATTACCCAGGTGTTGTTTCTTTGCTGAATACAGGTGTATAGTGGTTAAGGGGTCAGTATCAGTTCATGTGGACACAAGGCATTTGTTAGGCACCATTTCAAACCCCTAAAAGGTGATTAAACCATGAAAGAATTCAAATACAAATACACCAAGTTGTCTCTATGACATTGAGGATATTTTCTGTCTCCGCAGAGTCTTTCATACAATGTATGGCATATGCCACTTTTTAAGCAAAAGCCTGAAATCAGGCCTTTGTTTTTACATTTTTTCGTGATCAAACTACAGAATTTTCTATTGGCACCCCATGCAACAAGCGTTGTTTTAGTAGTATTCTTATTATTATAATTATCATTATTATTATCATTATTATTGTTATTATTATTATTATTATTATTATTATTATTATTGTTTTTATTGCCTTTTCTTCTTATAAGCACATTCCCTTAGGATTTTCGAAATCTTCATGTCCACAATCATACATGTTACTGATCAAATCTGTTTCTTGGCATCAGCATTAAATATTCCCAAATTGTCAAAACTAATTTGTATTCAGACAGGTTATCCATGTTCAATCCTTTGAGTTGTATGCTTAGAGTGTTGGGGATGAATTGTTCGCAATGAGTACATCTGATTCATGGAGGCCAATGCATTCCACCTCCCGAATAGAATATCCCACTCCATAATTTTATTCGACATTTGTCCGATAGTTTTTCTAATCCTCGGTGACAAACATATACCACATTCTGTCTGTGGTTGTGTGTGCTCTGTCTCCTTCCCTAATCTTGTTTGTAGCCAATCCTATCAACCTCAAATTCTCAAATTGACCACAGCAACAAACATGACCTATAGCTGACCATCTAAATCCCAGCTGAACAGACAATGATGTGTGCTGTAATGACCACAAAAAAATATTAAATACTTATTTTCTAGACACTGTATGAGTAAAGGATTTTATGGACAGTAAAAATGTTTCTGTTGTAGGCCTATGCATCATATTTGTGGGGGCACTGTACTGTGTCTGTGACTAATTAAGGGGTTGCTGGTTGACCATCAAAAAATGTGTATATTGTCAACGACATGCTTGAACCCATATAAGAGATGGGGAAGGGGAAGAAAGAGAGGGAGGAGGGGTGCACGGTCAGACTCTGTAAACGTTTTGGACTTTACAGTACTCAATTCTCAAATTGGCCACAGCAACAAACATGACCTATAGCTGACCATCTAAATCCCAGCTGAACAGACAATGATGTGTGCTGTAATGACCACAGAAAAGGAATTTAAACACTTATTTTTGAGACACTGTATGAGTAAAGGATTTTATGAGCAGTAAAAATGTTTTGGTTGTAGGCCTATACATCATATCTGTGGGGGCATTGTACTGTGTCTGTGACTAAGTTAGGGGTTGCTGGTTGACCATAAAAAAAATATGTATATTGTCAATGACATGCTTGAACCCATATAAGAGATGGGGAAGGGGATGAAAGAGAGGGAGGAGGGGTGCACGGTCAGACTCTGTAAACGTTTTGGACTTTACAGTACTCCAATTGACCACAGCAACAAACATGACCCATAGCTCACCATCTAAATCCCAGCTGAACAGACAATGATGTGTGCTGTAATGACCACAGAAAAAGAATTTAAATACTTATTTTCTAGACACTGTATGAGTAAAGGATTTTAATGGACAGTAAACATGTATATAATGCTGTGTGCCTTTTTACCATATTGTGGGGCACTGTACTATGTTTGTAACAAATTAAGGGGTTACTGGTTGATTATCAGGTGCAAAAATGTTATATTAATCATTATCAATGACATGCTTTAACCATTTAGAAATGTGGAGGATAAGAGAGGGAGAGAGAGAGAGAGAGAGGGGGGGCGTGGATGCTAACTCTTTGTAAAAAAAAGTTGTTGGCCTTCACATTACCCACTAGGCATTAATAGCTTGACATTAATCCATTTACAACTGAATTCTTTAATTCCCATAGACTTTGTGCAGGGAATACCTGGTTCAAGTAGTCAATGGGTGACTTCAAGTACGGTGTTGAACGCTGGTGTTGGTGTTGCAGCAAAACTAACACCAGCCTCAACACCAAACTTGAAGTCTGTCGGTGTTTGGGGTATTCCTCGCAAGATTCTGACGTATTTCCGGTCGTTTCTATATCACTTCTGTAAACTGACAACAGTGTTGGAGCTCGGTTTACGGACCCGTTTTGCTCTCTCAACACCAACACCAACACCTAACACCATACTTGAAGTCACCCAATGGGTTAATCAACTAAAAGTAAAAATGTTGTAGACTTGTTTGGTATTGCTTGGAAGTAGATAGATAGATTAAAATAGTTACTTGTGTTTGATAGGAACGATTTGTTATTAGTATTACAAAATTAAAGAAAAACATACTTGGTTTAGATATGTACATAACACAATTACATTGATCTAATTCTCAGAACAGCAATGCTTGCTACCAAACTCTGCCGCCAATTTTACAGAACAATCATCAGAAAATGAAAGTAATAACTCTGTGATTCTACATGTAGTTCCAATGAATGAACAAATAGGCCATGGATGCAATGTATAAATGATCAATATAACATTGGATGATGGAGCAAAAAATAGTTCTAGGAAACGCCGAAGAAGCAGGAAGAGAGTAAGGCCACATTTCCGACGCTGTATTTACTGAACAAAATACAAGATATTGATTTGCAGTCGGCAGCTGACTCCCAATTTTACTTGACAAATCCTTTCCTGTTAGCGGAGACGAGCGATTCGTCTTGACTATCCTCACCATGGTCTCAATATAAACATTATATTGGAAAGGTATCCACAATAATTATCTATTTAAAATTGGGAAGCTGTTCAATTTTGTAGGTCTTTATTTGTAATGCTTCTGTTTTTATATATGAATACTATCTAAGATATTCAGGCAATCATAATAAGAACAAGCAAATTACAAGAATGATATAAGAACAGGTAAGACTAATCTATTAAAAAATTCTGTAATGTTAGGAACTCCATTTCATTTGAGTTGCTTTTGCAATGTTTGGATTCAAGAGCTCATGTCATAGTTAGCAAAGAAATTTGATCGGCATTATGTTGTCGAAATAAAATGTGACTCCGTCAAAAATCGGTTATCTTAGTTAGATGTAGAAGTATTGTATCAATGTTATTTTCCCCAGATTTGAAATACTAACTTTTTGTCAACTCAAGGAGAATTCTTTTGGAAAACAAATGTGAAGTGCAGTGATGGCATTGAAATAGAATTATTTACCACATCCGACATCTGAGCAATCCAATTTAAAATCACATTGCCGATTAAGATTCTGAATAGAATCAATTTTTTCTTGTGTTGCCCACTCCTAAAAGTCTATGGCAAAATGCATGTAAAAAAAATCTAGTACATACATGACAGCACCCCTCAGTTGCAATTTGGGCAAGATTTGTTGTATCGCCCTGAGGGCATCAAATGCTGCTTAAAGGGGAACTACACTCAGACATTAAATTGCTATCATTAAATAGAGAAAAATAAGATGAACAAACTGTGAAAATTTGAGCAAAATCGGAGAATCCATTCAAAAGTTATGAATCTTCCAAGTTTTGATTTATACCTCTCATGGGCTCCTTAAATTGGCAAACGTACAGTCACAAAATGACTGCCAACATGGAGAACTCTCCATTCACTTTGTACACAAGATTGCACATTTTCTTCTTTTTCCAGAAAAGTAGACAGAATTTTGTTTTTGTTCGGTAAGATATATTATAACCACATTAATTCTGCAAGCATTCCAGAAAGAACGGTGGTGATTCCTCATTTGAAATATGATATTAATCCATTTACAATAAATTTATATACAAAGTGAATGAGGAGTTCTCCATGTATGACATCACAGATCATGCTAATTGGCTATACGTTGCCAATTCAAGGATGCCCAGCACTGGTGGAAATGATAACTTTGAAAATTCATAACTTTTGAACGGATTATCCAATTTTGCTCAAATTTTCACAGTTTGTTCATCTGATTTTTCTTCATTTACTGATTATACATTATTGTCTGGGTGTAATTCCCCTTTAAGTATTTTCCTGAGCATGTTGTATTTGTGGTGATCATGAGCAAATAATATTCAGAATAGTAAAATGCTTATTAAAGTTGTTTTCATTTTGTTTAATGTGAATCCGTATCATCTGTATTGGACAAGCGATTTAAGAAATGCAGAAGCAGTTTGCGAAAGTCCTGAACATGTAAAGTGGCTCCCTTTTTTTGCAAAAGTTTCATTTAGAGAAAAAAAATAGGGCTTGACACTATTCCTGTCATCCGGAATCAAGTTGTATGAGATATAGGTCTGAAACATTAGAAGATCTGGAGTATATGCTGAAAGGAAAAAGTGATGAGAAGATTTTGCACAATGGTAAAACCGAATCTTGCCTGGTAGACTTCCTCGTAACGATACATTTTAAGTGGATTGTAGTTTGACACTTATGGAGATGAATATCTTTCTTGGATGTGAATGATATGCCACAAATCCCGCATCATAAGATTCTTGGCAGCCATGATGCTGCTTCCGGATGGACTGAGATGAGCTGAATGACTGTTACATTCGAGTTGCCTTTGCTGCTAAGAAAGAATTGGGGGTGGGGGTAGGGGGGAGAGTAGAAGGAGCAAGAGAAGAAAGAAGATGACTGTGTGAGAGAGGGAAGAAAAGGAGGGATGTAGGAAGTGGAAGAAGGATAAGTGGGGGAATGGAGGGGGGAAGGAGGGTGGCATAGATGTTTTCAAACAGGGAGAGAAGAGGGAGGGAAGTAATGATGGTGGAGAATGAAGGTTTTGAGGGGTGAGGTAAGAGACGAAAAAGATTGTCGGATAGAGGGATGAAGGGAGAGTAGGAGGGGGGAATGGAGGGTGGCATTGAGGTTTACAAACAGGGAGAGAAGGGGGAGGATAAGAAGAAAGGATTGGGGAGGATGAAGGTTTTGAGGAGTGAGGTAAGGGAAGGGAGGAGGATGGGAGGAAGGAGAATGGTAAGGGTGTTTACTGGCATTGATGTTTGCAAGCATGGAGCGAAAAAGTGGGTATGAAAGATGGAATATAGGGATGGGTTGACAGAGGGAGATACTTCAAAATAACTCGCAGGAAAATGGTTTTCAGGGAGGATGAACATTCAATTGGAACTTGGATTTTAAAAAAAAATATTGTTCTCCTTTTTTTTACCCCTTTTCTTATTCTCCTGCTGGAATCTAGATGTTTGACAAATGAAATTCAATCAGGGACATTTATAAGCGATAAAGATATAGGTTTGAAATTATTATTTCCTGTTTAAATTATAAATAATATCAATTGGCACATCATTTACATATATATAAGGGATATAAAGCAGTCAATGCATTCATGTTTATTTCTGAAATTAATGGAGTTTAGAATGTTAGGCCTATATCCCCCATGAAACATGACCCAAAGCTATTTCCTGGGTTCTCTTATTTAGCATCATCCAAATTGTAGCCTCCCCAATTATCCCAGAGTGAGTCTATTTTAAAAATATTTTACGATAGTAAAAAGGTAGATAGATGGATATATTATAGATAAATGGTTTTATTCATGTTCAATATATTTTTAATAATTTTTGCAAACTACGTGTAAAAAAATAAATACACAGAAGGTAAAATTATTAAAAGCCAAAGAACCTTTATATTTACCCCCCCCCCTCAAGATGTCCCCTTCTTGAAAAAGTTATGTATATGTACCAAATGATAGTATTGCATAAAGACAAATAAATCCTGATACAGCAATATTCCAAAGGTTTCCAATGGAAAGGCACGGTACTTATTCAAGACATCATGAGTAAAATTTCAAAGAATGTGGCTTGATGTACCAGTAATATTTGCTACATTACTTTATGAAAATAGGAAAAAATATTATGAATAGAATAGAATATTTTTTAATTGGAGTGAAATATTTTTAATGAAAAGTTCCTTTTTTTAAATTCAGGTCAGGTTTTCTTCTCATACGATAACCAAATTACTCAACTTTTTGTATATATTGAGAAACAGGTGGGCGGGAATGTAGCCTCCCCCCCNAGATGAAGGAGAGGAGGGAGGTAGGAATTGGAAGAAGGAGGAGGGTGGCATGGAGGTTATCAAACAGGGAGAGACAGGGAGGATAGAAATGAATGATAGGGGAGGATAAAGGTTTGGAGGAGGAAAGGAAGGGAAGGGAGGATAGGGAGGGAAAGGAGCAGAATGGGAATACAGGAAAAGGGGAGGGGGAAAGGAGGATACGAGGCACAGGTATTTACAAGCATGGAGTGAAGAAGGGGGGGGGGGGACGAAAGATGAAATATAAGAATGGTTTGATGATGGGAGATACTTCAAAATAACTCGTAGGAAAATGGTTTTCAGGGAGGATAAACATTCAATTTCAACTTGGATTTAAAAAAAATATTGTTCTCCTTTTTTTTACCCCCTTTTCTTATTCTCCTGCTGGAAGCTAGATGTTTGACAAATAAAATTCAATCAGAGACATTTATAAGCGATACAGATTTAGGTTTGAAATTATTATTTCCAGTTTAAATTCTGAATATATCAATTGGCACATCCATATGAGGGATATAAAGCAGTCAAAGCATTCATGTTTATTTCTGAAATCAATGGAGTTTAGAATATTAGGCCTATATCCCCCATGACACATGACCAAAGCTATTTCCTTGGGTATCTTATTTAAGCATCATCCAAATTAAAGCCTCCCACCTTTTTCCTTGAGTGACAAATTTATTATAAAACATAGGATAACAACAAGATAGATAAATAGATAGATAAATGGTTTTATTCATGTTCAATATATTTTTAAAGTCAGTGGCACAACAGCTGTTGGCTGAGAAATGGTGTACATATCTCCTCTTTTCATGTCACACACATGTACGCATAAATGCAGCACCGACACACAGACTGTACACCAATAAATGTGTTTCCCCTGCCAATACAATACATGGCTGGTCGAGAGAGAAGGCTAATCGATTCCGGAAGCATTCCGGGAGAACAGGAGAGAGAGTCGAGAGAGCTGGAGAGAGAATCCTAATGACGTGAAGGTAGGATGCAGGTGAAGAGAGGAGGAGAGAGGTGAGGATGGCCTGTTGTAACACAGTGGATGAAAATGGAGGGGGGGGGAAGAGGGGAAATGAGAAATAGGTTGAGTGGATGAGGTTGGGAAATGGAGAGTGTGAAAGAAAGAAAGAGAAAAGGAAATGATAAAGAGAGAGGAAGAGAGAGAGATAGAAATCAAGAGATATTATTATTATGAGGGAAGAATGTCCAGAGACATTTGGATCATCAGCAAGAGGATGGAGAGAGAGAGAGTAAGTTAGTAGATGGAGACAAAATGTGAAAGAATCATAGACGAAAAAGAATTACGATACGAAACATTGAGGGGATATTAGATCGGGAAATATTAGATCCGGAGATGAGATGCGGAGATACGGAGAACAAGAGCAGCGAAGAGAGCGAGAGGAGATAGAAGAGTAACTTGACTAGCAGCCAAGGCATCCGGGCGATGAAATATTGAAAGCTTCCGGCGAGAGGAAAAAAAAAATCAAACCTGCTAGAGCACATTGAGCATGAAACTGCTATATTGACATTAATGGTGTAGTCATATACCAGAGCAACGACAGGCGCCTCCGCTCTCATAAAGGTACTCTGTCAAGAAAATTCATTAGTTCTTTCATCATATCGTTAGGTTCCTCCGCGAAATACATCTATGATTTCTGTCTCTGTGGATATTGGACAATCATTAATAAGATCTTTTATTGTAAATGACCATGAATGTAGATATGGAGAATGTTGAAAGGAAAAGATGAGTTTCTGAATTGATGTTTAAATGGCTTGTGTTAAGAGAGACTGTGATGTACAGTGTTGAAATATCAAGTCTTCATTTAGTTAGACGTAAAGGTTCATCAGTCAGATTTTTCTCATGATTATTATTTTAGAAAGAAAGATTTAGACTCAAATACATCCTCTAGATTTTAAAAAGAAAATATGAAATATAAATGTTTTATACACCTGCTGATTTTATTTTTAACATGAATGTGAAAGAGAATGAATTATCAAAAAAAAAATTAATTTCAATTTCAATACGTCTTTATTCTGTTAAATTCACATTTATATAAGTACAAGACATATCATTCAGTATTCACAAATATGCATAAAGATGAATAAATTACTAATTGAAGAAATCAATCAAAGATTACTGAATAAAAAGTAAGTAAGATGGGATATCAATTTCAATAGGGTCATTGGATAGAGGGCAGGCAATTAATTTGCCCACTTTGCCTTACATTACAGTGGTTCATTTGATACGTTGAAGGCCTATAATGTTATGATTTTTTTTACTCGAAAATTCTAAAGAGTCCAACCAAATGAAGGCCCTGATAATGAGATACCCATCCAGCTAAAAAGATAAGCCTGGTAACTCGTTTGGAAGATATTAATTAAATTGGTATTTCCACCGGCAGGAAGCGAGTAATATTGATAATGAGGGCTCTATTGTGCCCAGATGCGATCCCGGGACTGCATCCATCATT
Organism: Temnopleurus reevesii; assembly: GCA_036244855.1. Classification (NCBI taxonomy): domain Eukaryota; kingdom Metazoa; phylum Echinodermata; class Echinoidea; order Temnopleuroida; family Temnopleuridae; genus Temnopleurus; species Temnopleurus reevesii. The sequence continues at coordinate 51,784 of BQKZ01001256.1, read as the reverse complement.
CCACAAGTGCAGAATCATTGATTTAATTGAGTTTGATATCAATGGCATTCCTCTTGATTAACGTTGGAGCAACAGGAAATGCCCGCCATATGGTTTGAACCTCTTCTGAATGCTGCTTTCTCCTCATGCTCCGCTATCGTGAAGCGGTCCACATTCCCCCAAATGTAAGACAAGGTGGAAATGCTCGTGCGAGCTGGGATTTGCCACTTTATTAAAGATTATGAGAAGACATAGGAATGCATCTTGGTTAAGTGGTTCTACCTCTAACCTCAACCAGAGGGTTGCAGGTTCTAACCCCACGAATGGTCATAATATCCATCAGCAATAAATTTATCCTGATTGTGCTTCACTCAACCCAAGTTACGTAATTAGGTGCCTGGCAGATATTCAATTTTTGAAATGCACTTGTTTCTGATAGCTGCATTGATAAAGAGAAGGTAATTGTGTTTCATTTGTATCTAGAGCTATGGGACTTGAGATGAACATGATTATGAGCATGCAAACATCATTATGATTGCACAACTCTTAATCGTATATAAAGCCGCAATTTTATCTAATCAGTTTATTCAATAAGAATAACACTGGGAGGATATACATATGTTTATATTTTGAGAACAAGTTGCCCGACACAAAACAATGGCATCCACCTTTAACATTTCCGGATGAATATTAGAGAAGGCACTCTATTTAATATACAACGGCTGTGCAAGCAATAGGGGGTGCGGCGAATGCTCCACATGCTTGCTGAATGAAACTAGACGACAGCGCTCCAGTCTGGGCATCAAGCAAAAATAGAAATTGTTTCAATGCCCAAGAATGATATATTTTTTTTTAATTGCGGTTGTTCGGTTGGAAAAGAAAACATTTTATTCATTTTCAAAAAATTTGGAACAGAATTCTTGTAGAAAACAACACTAAGAATAGAATAAAATACGAGTTTTCATGGTTTATTTCACATGTTTGTCTATAAATTTACTGAAAATGAAGTTCCTCATGTTTTCCTATAATTTTATTGTGATTTATTTTTGGAATAGAATTAATATGGAAAACAACTCTAAGAATAGAGTAAAAAGTCCTAAAACAATTGACTTCTCATGGTTTACTCCACCTGTTTATTTATAAATTTACTAAAATGAAGTTTCAGCTTACAATATTCCTCATGTTTTCCTATAATTTTATTGTGATTTTCTTATAATATTTATTTTTGGAACAGAATTAATATGGAAAACAGCAAAGAATAGAGTAAAAAGTCCTAAAACAATTGACTTCTCGTGGTTTATTCCACATTTTTATTTATGAATTTACTGAAAATCACTTTTCAGGTTATAATGTTCCTCATGTTTTACTATGATTTTATTGTGATTTTCTTATAATGTAAATATAAAGCAAACAAAAAAATTCTTCTACGGCTATTTTCAGAGGGTCTGTCAATCTTGGTCATCCAAACAATTTTATGTTGGCCTAATTAGATGAGCATATACCGGCGAGAGCCGAGGGAAATGGTATGAATTTTGAAGATGCATAAGCTGGGAATATGCTCACCAGCTTCTCGCTTACTTATTGATGATTCTGCCCCATTTGTTTGTCAATTATTCAATAGCTAGCCGGAAATGAAGGATCAGTGAACATTTTTGGGCTGGTTAGGCATTATTGATGGAGTTATAAACAAAGTATCAGACAATTTTTTTTTATACATCAGGTTATTCTTGATGACTTGGTTAAAAGCAAAATAAACTAAAAGACGAATAAAAGCAAGATAAACTGAAAAACCAATTATGTGGTGTGGGTTATACAATATTCAAATGATTTTCCTTCATGATTGATAAAGGAAAGGGAAAACGATAACATAACTTAGAATAATCAAAACAACAAGAGAGTGGTAATAACAGGAATTATATTTAAAAAAATTCTGTCAAAACCATCCCAGAGTGTTTATATTTGTCAGAAAGAGAAAAATTAAAAAGAGAGGCATCTCACAAGAAAAATGCTATTAAAAAATGTAATTATATTGTGATTATACATTTTTAAAATCACAGATTACAAATTTCCTGATCCATCATTAAGTAGCAGACGGGCATTTTACATTGATATGAGATTGCGTGTATCTGTTATTTTTCGTGCTTATATTTTATATGGCATTTTTATTCTATTGAAGATTTTTTTGGATTGATAAATTTTTATTATATTCTCCCTGAGATATGATCATTTTTTCATCATAAATTATGCTGTGTATATGGTTTTAAATCAATGCCTTTAAAGAGCTTGTCTGGTAAAGTGTCCTGTTCTGAAGCCTTTTTTATTAGATGAAGAAGTGAATTAGAATATAAGGAAATATATAAAAGGAATGTTATTGCACTGTTATGTTTCTATAATTTAGTTCAATTTTCTAATACAAGCCAACCCAAAACTATTTCTAATGATTTTAGAAATTAAATTTAACTGACTAAATTTTACATGAATCCATTTAATTTCACCAACACTTCTCATACCAGCCTAAATTTTCATTTTTGTCATGATGCATTTTTTCATGAAAGAATCTGTATTATACATTGGGTGAGGGATAGGGGATTGGGAGCTTCAGTATGTTGATGTCGTTCTATCTTCTAAAGAAGTTTTAAAAATGTATTGTTATTTGATCTTTACATTCATATCGTCATCTCGGATGTCAATTTCATTTGATGGACCATTGCCTCTTTTTGTATGATTGAACTTCTCGATTTAATTATCAATTGAATTATCATAAACTGTTTTTGATTTATTGTTTGAACTGAGAAGTACAGTCACAAAAACCACAAGCTCCTGGTGAGTGGGATGTATTGTAAAACTTGCTCCCCAAGATACGACCTTATTTTACAGTTGATACGGTTTATGTAACCACAAAGGTTAAAGGGGAACTTCACTCTTGGTGTGCTGGCAGTGAATGAATGAAAATGAAATGGGTTAACCAAAAATTTGAGCAAAATCGGATAATCCGTTCAAAAGTTATGAATCTTCAAGGTTTTTGTTTCCATCTCTGATGGGCATCTTTTAGTTGGCAAGTCTGGCATAATCTATGATGTCATTCATGGAGAACTTCTCATATACAGTGTATTTTTTACTCGGATTTGTTAAAAATGGATCAATACTGCATTTTAAATGAGGGATCACCACTATTCTTTTTTAAACCGTTGCAGAATTGATGTGGTTAAATAACACTGAAAAAAGAAACAAATTGTCTACTATTTTTGAAAAAGAGGAAATGGGAAATTTTGTGTACAAATTAAATCCATGATTTGACTCCAAATATTATGCCAAAGTTGCCAATTTAAGGGTGCCAGTCGTGGGTTGAAATGAAAGCTTTGAAAATTCATAAATTTTGAATGAATTTTCCGAGTTTGATCAAATTTTAAGTTTGATCATCTTATTTTTCTTCATTCTCTGGCAGCAAGTCAATGTTTGGGGGAAGTTCCCCTTAGATACTATAAATGTTTCTGCTTGGTTTACTCCACAGTGCAAACACAATGTGGGAAGCTAGTAAAGCATACAAAGCAAAAAGTTATATGAGTCACTTCTTCGTTGAATTAAAAGTTTTTAGATTGTCACATAGAATTTCTGCCAAGCATAGAGAATGCTCATTCATGAGGCAAATTATGCAAACAGAGCAGAGGTATAGCATAAAAACTCTCATGATAATATGGCATTGAAATATAGATATGGCTTTGTGCCAATGTGGACATTTGATAAAGTAGATTACAAGAAAAAAACATGAAATTTACCTTTCTGTGCTTGACTAGAGTTCAGTTATAATTGTTTGGTAACCTATTTTTTAGTTTCAAGAATAATATGCAAGACTCAGGCTTACTTAAACCAGTAAAGAATTAAAATTAGAACAGTAGGGAATGAATTATTAGTATTATCATTAAAGATAACTGTAGCTTATGAAATAAAAGCGATTATTGAGATAATTAATAGATGAACCATAATGATAAAGATGATTGAATGACAACATTGATGATAAAGATGATGATATACATATCACACAAGAAGGAAACCCTTTGAGTATTGTAAAAACTAGGGATTTGCAGGGTTCACGTCAAACCCATATCCTTTGAGACTTATCGCCGTACCAATGAATGGGACTTGATGCCTTTTCAACCCTCTTCCTTTGACCAGAAGCTTTTTTTTTCTGCCAAGCCATGTTGTAGAAGAGACGAGAACAAATAGAGAAAAAATAGATGAAAGAACATCTTTGAACCCAATTATGGGATGCCCCTTATAAAAAGACTGTCCAAAGGTTGGAGGTTCATGCATGTTTTGTAATACTCTTTTCCTCCAACCATGGAATTATATCTATGCTCCAACTTGTACTCAAATCAAATGAAGGGCTCTTTTAAAGCTGCTGTTTGATGCAGAAGAGCACGGAATTTGACACTACAATGTAGTCGAAAATGCTTGTCTCTATTCATAAAGATTGAATTTATGTAAATGCAACAAGATGGTCATTAATTTGTCAGGAACACTTCATCTCTTTCCATAAAACCTGCTCTTTTGTTCTTATGAACCTGTTTGTTGTAACCAGCCAAGTGAAGACATGCGGCTATTGTTGACGGGGATGACATAATGATATTAATGATTTGTCAGGAAGGCTTCATCTCTTTCCATGAAATCAGATTTTTTATTCCTACAAAACTGTTATAATGGCCAACCAAGCAACCTTATGTGGCTATTGTTGATGGGGATGATAATAATGATAATGATAATAATAATTGTAATAATAATACATAAAATTAATATAGCACTTAATTCCAAACAAGTTCAAAGTGCTTTACTTGATGATGGCCTTTATATACAGGTTCCTCAGCACATTTTCATTTGTATGCTCAAGGTACAATATGTGACTTTCTATAGATGGGTGACATCTGAAAGGGGTTATATTGTGAGATAGCAAACAAAAAGTTATTTAGAAATGAATGAATAGCGCAATTCATGGTTGAGCTTCGCTGTATTAAAGTGATATATCTGTTCGTTGATCTTCCTATTTGTTTTCAAAGTTTGGATTTCATAATCCTTTGTATATATGGCACCTTTTTTTTAGGTTGGTGTTCGCTTTGTGACCTGCTGTATTGGCATCGTTCCAAATAAAATTAACAATTGTTTGTTCCGCTCCATTCTGAATGGAAGTGAAATAAAAACTTGTATTTATGCCAAATTAGATTGTGGGATTTCATTAGAATTGCTTTATTATCTTTTCTTCATGGATATCAAAATTGGTCAGAGCCCTTTATTGTGCTCCAGCCATTTCACTGACGCATTCTCCATAGGAATTGTTGCTAATCATATAAGGCTTCACTTCCAATAAAATACCTCTATTTGATATGAGATTAATTCCTTCCCATTCAAATGAATTCATTCAACTCTACAGTCAGAGGTTATGTTGGTTTTTATAGTATTGAACAAAAGGGGTTTTATTGCTGGTTTCACCTGTTTCTTAAATATTAGACACCAAAGTGATAATTTCTCTGAAATTGTTGTTCCCAAGAGAGTCATCAGGGTCTTTTCTTCAAACTGAAGTAGCTGCTGTAGTGCGCATCAAGGTAAAGTCTATTGAAAGATATTTAAGGCTGGTATTTAGAATTCGGTCCGAGCAACCACTAATTATGATGCACATGTGACCATCAAGCGATTACTAAGATTGTTGTTGTCATTTATTCTGTCATTTACAGGAATTTTATTATTTTTTTTATTGTATACAAGGCCAAATAGAAAAAAACAATTGTTTGTCTATTAAGTGACATTTTCTAGGAAAAAATTATTCATTATCAATATATTTTTAATAATTTTTGCAAACTACGTGTAAAAAAATAAATACACAGAAGGTAAAATTATTAAAAGCCAAAGAACCTTTATATTTAACCCCCAAATTTGTCCCCTTCTTGAGAAAGTTATGTTGTACCAAATGATAGTATTGCATGAAGACAAAGAAATATAGTCCAAAGGTTTCCATTGGAAAGGCACGATACTTATTCAGTACATCATGAGTACATTTCAATGAATGTGGCTTGATGTATAAGTAATATTTGCTCCATTACTTTATGAAAATAGGAAAAAATATTATGAATAGACTGAATATTTTTTAATTGGAATGAAATGTTTTTAATGAAAAGTTCCTTTTTTAATTCAGGTCAGGTTTTCTTCTCATAGGATAACCAAATTACACAACTTCTTGTACATATTGAGAAACAGGTGGGAGGGAATGTAGCCTTCCCCCCCCCCCCCAAAAAAAATAATTTTGTCAGTTTATAAGTTGTTAAGTACAGGCAAATGTGAGAATACATACCCCCCTCCCTTCCCCCCTTCTCCTGCTTAATAACACAAGTAATATCCCTTCGGTCTGTTTACTTGTGTGTTGATTTTTAGAATTCATATCATTGATTTATTTGGTCATTTTCCCACATATTTCTATATTTAAGAATCAAAATAACCAAACTAAACTCCAGTTCAATTGTTCCAAAAAGATGATGTGGTGTTCAAATAAATTTTGTGGTGATGGTTAAATATTTGATGAATGACAGAATGGAAAACAGAAAGCATGGTGGTTTGAGCGAGAGAGGAAGCAGAAGACAGATAATCAGCCAAACATCAGGATGATTAAAAGTGATGGTTTTATTCCCCAAACCACAACATTTTGTAAGCATCTTTTCGGTTTCTTGTTAAAATCTTTCAATGATGCAATAATCGGGTGGAAACTGTTTCACTTTAAGCAGAAACCAACCACTCGGAGGGGGCCATCTGAAAACAGAGCGCGATTTCTGTGTACCAGACAGGAAGCGAAGCCTGAGTGAGTCCGAAAAATGGGCCATTTAATCCACTATTGACCCGATCTAACCCTTCATCTACTCAATGGTTAATTACAGGTGCTGCTGTGCAGCGTGTTATTACTCAACCCTATAAATGAGGTGTTTTTCTTAGGAATTCAAAAGGGTCATTGAATAGACGGATACTCATTAGGGTCACTTACAAAGCGTGTTTTTACCCTTTTTTTTCGCTCGCAAGGAGGTAATTTGGCATTGTGTGAATTCATATGGCTGATGTGGTTAATTTCTCAGGGGTATGATAATATTCACTTTTATTTTTTTTTCTAAAGTGCATTTTTTTGTTATTTGTGTAAACATCACTGGAATACCTTTTTAAAATTTACAATGTTGGAAAATTATTTTTTTTTTACTTTAATGGCGATGTTCTGCATATTCTGGGTTAGTAGAGCCCTGATCTTTATAATTTCTTCAGGACTATAAGATTTGTAAAATAGTAAAGAAATAATGGTTTACTTATTATTTGTTCAAATGAAATTATCATTCTATTGCCGTATATGATTATCTGCCATCTGAAAATTTGTGGGCTGCAGAAGACAAAAACCAATCGAAAAAAATTAAATGGTTATAACACTTTTTTCCTGCACAGTGTAGAATGTGACCAAAGCGTGCCTCCATGCCACTCCATCTTTAGGCATGAATTGATGCACATATATGAAAAATAAGGTAATAAAACACTTTTTCTTTTGAGATATGTGCTTTAAAATGAACAAATTCTGTTTTCCTAAAAGATGAGAGTATAGCAGTGCATTGCCACTTCAGAAAGTTACTAATTAATCCAAAATTGCTAAAATCATTTATTGATCGAATACAATAAACCAGCTGTTTATTAGTGGTAATAAAAGGAAAAGGCTTTTTATAATGGAAAACAGAAAGGTACACATTTTTATTAGGAGATTCCATTTGTTGCACATGAAGAAGAGCTTTAACAGGAAGTTACTTTACCAGGATTGTAAAAAATTCCCTTGATTAATACAATGAAACGATAGTGGTATAGATGAGAGTATTAATGGCACATCCTCTTTACTTAGAATAATTAGTCGTGTGATCAAAGAAATCCACCATCACGTCATTGGCTGTGGCTTGACCTTTTAACCAAACCACAGGTCACAGTAGAACTACCATCACGGCTAAAGAATTCTGTCACCAGACATCGTCTGAAGTGGTGTATTATTCCTATCTTGGTTTTCTTAGGAGATGGTTCTTTCTTTTTGTCTCTATTTTGGACTTCTATATTGTGGTGATGGAAAGTTGGATTCATTATTTGTTATAGATATGGCCAGTTAGGCTGTGAAGGCACAACTAAACATACCATATGGAACAAAATTGTGGTTGCAGATACAAGACTAGCCAAGCAAATAGGGTATCTCACTCACATGATAAAAACTAAGTCTCCCACTTCCAAAAAGAAGACAAAATCGATTAATCAATATATTAATGAATGAATAAAAATTTATTTTTTATTAATTTTTTAAAAAATGAAGAAATATAGATAATTTGTTTGGTTTTGCGATGAGTTTTGAAATACATATGCAGACAGACTAAGAATTTGTGTAATCTTCTTCAAACAAACTTCATGTGGAAAACATTGCTGTAGAAATCAAATTAAATCATAGGTAGATGGTGTTCAGGATTTCATGATATATTTTACATACTGTGAACTCACATTACTTTTCTTACTTTGAATGAAAAGTTAATAAAAAGGCAAAATTTCAGGGTCAGTCAGTGGAGGACAACCATTTTGAGGGTCTGAATGGACTGCACTAGCTTATTTTCTCTTTGTAAAACCAGGGTGTTGAATATACACTGTCTGAGAATCTTTATCTGCTCCCGAACTCCACACTAGATAGGTGTGGAAGCTACACTGTCGCTGAAGAAGTATAAGTTTTATTTCATCATTCATAAAAATGATTTTGAATCCAAATGGGACCATTCAGATTCTGTTGAAATCACTACTTGTGTGTGTTTGTTTATTTATTTAACTGACTGTTTTTGTCTTGTTAATTCATTATTCAATTATGATTTTAAGAAATATATATTTTCTGGGAAGATACTGATTTTGGGTTGATTATAATCATGCTCTTCATCACTGAAGAGGTTTTTCTCTTCAGAAGTTCACCGGAAATTAGAAAAAAGGAAATCCTCAAATTTCTGGTTTTGGAGGTCTGAACCTACCACTTATGGTGTCAAACTAATACTTCAAAAGGAGATAAGATATACAGCTGTCAATGTCACATAGCAGCACTGTAAGAATAACATTGTAAAGGTCAGATGAAATTAATCATCCAAGATATATGATCACATTGTCGTTCATTACCATAAACGTTCTTGACATTCTGAAGTAGAATTCATGCCCCAATGACCAAACGGCTATATTTTTGTTTCTACCATAGCTGCTTGATATCGTTGCACGTAAGAGTGGGGCAAGCAACCACTAGATAGTTTGATGTTTTAAAAAGGTGAATCTGGGCAATCATCTGTAATATATTGATGATTGAAGAAAAAATACTGAAATTGAATGTGAACAGCAACAACAATAGAATCCTGATTTAAAGCATTATACTAGTAGTCCAACCATGTCAGGGTACCCAAAGTTATGGAAAATCCTGGAAAATATTGTTGTCATGGAGAATGCATTTTTTTTCAAAAATGGCATTTGGTGGGCATATAAACCATTCTTTTTTTATCCAAATGGAAAATATCTGGCATGCTTCCAAATCTCATCTTCAGACAAATTTTTCTCAGAACGATAAGAAAAAAGAGAAAAATATCAAAGGCTTTTTGTGAAGGACCATTTCCTTCAAGGAAAAAACTTTTTTTTATCATGATAAAAGTCAATATAGACCGGTAGCCAAACAAAATTGATTCAAGTGGAGAATTGTTGTGTAAAGTAAGTAGGCCAGAGTCCAGTGTTGACATCTGAGGACTGAGAGGGGGTCATATTTGTTAGTCTAAGAGCCCAGCCCCTATTTTGACATCACAACACAATCAATGAAGGAGACCAGTGCCCCGTAACATAAAGGTTTGCGATTAATTGCTAATTTGATAGCGATTGATATCAATCGCAAGTCTATCAAATCATGTACTAAAGTTTGCAATTGATCGCAAAATTAAATAGCGATTAATCGCAAACCTTTACGTTACGGGGCCCAGAGCATTTTCAGTCTTTGTCTGTGAAACATGAACATAGCTTTTTGCTATACCAGGCCTGGTTATAGTGGTTATAGCCTCAATTTGATAAAGGTTCATTGGTGCTGTAATGAAGATGATACATTTTCATGCGCATTTAACAAGACGCGCATGAAACAATGATTTTGATTGACACGTTTCGATCATTGTAACTTGCGATCAATTGCAACTTTTGAACAACACCCCCATAGACTACAAACTCTGTATTATGCACTTGAGAACTCGAAAACGAAAGTCTGTGCTTACAGACTAGCAGACTAGCACCACTCCTGTATTGATGTCTTCTGTTGTTTTTGAGGACACTGAACTTTCTGCAGGATGTCCTTGGAATCTGGCCTTCTGAAGCTTGTTTAGGGATCAAGGTGGACTAACCAGGAATCCCTTATCAGATGCTCTACTTTCATTCTGATCTGAACTACATTCTACCTTTAATATAGTCTTATCATCAGACCAGTACAATTTTCATCATTTCCCGACAATCTGGATACTAGGAATGGTGTTGCGAAATGTAATGGTATTCTTTGTAGACAGGATTCATACCCGTGATAGTATTTATTGTGTTCGAAAATAGGGTTTTGATTCTCTTTATCTATATTAAAAAAACCCAAGTTATGGCAGACCTACCCAGTCTCAGGCTTTCCATCTCTTTCTCACGTTCACATTTTAAAAGAAATTATACAATGCCTGTGGGACCTTCGGTTATGTCATTGCCTTATGGGAATCAATAGAATTCTCACACATTTTGGACCTCCAGCCTGTGGAGAGATGCCAACCATTCCAGAATATGCATTGATTTGATTTGATTTGATTTGATTTGATTTGATTTTGATTTTATTTATTTCTTAACGGCCCCACCTGGGGGCATGGAAGAAATGATACAATATTATATCAATGACAAACTGTGGCATAGATGATATAAAAAAGAAAGAAAAAATATTCTGATAATCAGAATAAGAATAAACATTTGTAAACAAGAACAATGAAGTATATATACAAAGTACAATGAAATGTATTTTCATATGAATTTGAGGCTTTCATCACAAGTGAATGATTATTGCTCTTGATTGTCTTCAGCTGTTGTGTTATTCACATTTTGATTTTGTCCTTATGCATATTTCGGAACAGTGGGCATCTCTGCTGTTTGGGATGATTTATCCTTCTTCATACAATTCAAATTGAATTAGGGAATTAAATTCCATTATCAGTATGAAAAACATATGAAATAAAGACATTATGCATCAACACCAACAATTAATAACGAAAAATAAGCTAGTTCCCACGATCAATCGTTGGTTGAAAGCAATGTAACAACTAAAACTCATATATCAAGGAAAACACAACAATATTTTCACACTAACAACAACAAAAAAAAGAAGTAAAATAGTCAACACAATCTCATCGGAGAGCGAGGGGGATAGCTGAAAGATGCTCCAATCTAATTACTTATTTGAAATCCCCTTGTTCATTGTTACTGGCTATAGAATCCAATTACTTTTAATGGGTTCCATTAATACAGTGCTCAGGAAGTATTTAACAATCACTAAAACAATATAATCAAAAGAGAAAGGATTTTCAAATTCATGTTGAAATATTTAGAAAATGAGATATAGCTCCGGAAATCTTAAAAACTTCAGCCTGCGCTTGTTTTATTTCATATTTCAGGAGATAATGAATTTCTCATCAATTATTTCTCGGAGATGTGATGTATGGTGATTGTATGAAGCTCATCCCTCTTCAGCTGTAANTTTAATGGGTTCCATTAATACAGAGCAGGAAGTGTTTAACAATCACTAAAACAATATAATCAAAAGAGAAAGGATTTTCAAATTCATGTTGAAATATTTAGAAAATGAGATATAGCTCCGGAAATCTTAAAAACTTCAGCCTGCGCTTGTTTTGTTCCATATTTCAGGAGATAATGAATTTCTCATCAATTATTTCTCGGAGATGTGATGTATGGAGATTGTATAAAGCTCATCCCTCTTCAACTGTAAGACAAATAGGAAGTCGTTCCAAGTTTATTGCTTCCTTTAGAGGCAGGCACAATGAAGGAATTTTTCATTTTGTCATCGTAAAGTCTCCAAAATTAGAGAAATGGTAGCATGCGCATCCGCTGCCAATAAACTTTCTCTTTTGTGTGTTTATGATCCATATTAAAGAATATGTGTTCGATTTTGTGGGATGTCTAAAGAGGAAATTTTACATATTTGAGCCAATCATTAAAGATCAATTTTTTATCTACTTAATAATTACCGCTGGACAGGTAGAAATTTTTGTGGGGGCTTTCATCCTAAGTGCCCGCCAAAAGAGCTGACAAGCGAAAGAGGTCTTTCAGAACTTTGGCAACCTCTGCCCCCTTTAAAGAAAAAAATATATCTGACCAACCCCCTCTTAATTTTGCTCCCCACCCCCTTCACCTTACCCAAGGAGGTAGTGCCATAGGCTATAGTTAAATCATATTTTGACCAAAGAATTTCAGCACTGAATTAATTCTCTATCAACTTAATCACACGATAGATTTCTCTCCACCATCCCTTCGTCTTTTGATACCAATTTTTATTTTTTTTAATATGAAGAAATTATCATTTTCCTATAAAGTTTCTATTTAATGTTGAATGTAAAGCATTTTTCAAAATTTTCACCTCACAGATATTGTTTGGCAAAATTTTTAAAAAGTTAGTATCATTTTTTCTCTCTCGGAATGGATATAACAACAGAGATTGTCAGTAACCAATCATAAAGCAGAATGATACTATGAATATGCATGAGATTCACACATGCACACAAGGAACAACTTTGTAGACCACAATACCATTTGTATGGCAAACTTGGTGTGTGTAAACTCCGGTATCAATGAAAATGGTTGCATTGGTAATGAGGAAATGAGAAATTTGGAGTGTATGGGTGAAGTGTGTGTATTGTGGCTGTGTGTGTGTGGTGTGTTTAGATATGAACTGGTTAGTGAGTGAGAGAGCCTAATGTATAGGACCTAATCTGTATGTAAATGAGGTTGGTGATTGAAGTTTGTTGAAGCATGGTATGTGCTGGTCTTGTGTGACCTCACATCCTGTGAGCGAGTGGGTGAAGAGAAAAAGGGGTGAGGAGAGAGAAAGAGAGACAGGGGGAAAAAAGATTGGAGTGCGGTTGACTGGCTTCATCCGTTCTCCCCCAGCTGTGTGGCCCTTGCTTCGGCTTTCAGATCGGAAGTCGCTTGATAACGAGCATTTGGAGAGAACGTTCTGAGCTGTGTGCTGTGCATGCTCCGCAGGGGCTGCCCGATATTTATGACGGCTCAATTGTTTGCATGTGGGTCCCCGACACAGGTTTACCAACACAGTTTGGGCTGAATAGGCCCGCCACTAAAGCCTTGTACATTGAGAAAGCGATGGGAGTATTAGTGTTGGAATTCATGTGGATTGTACATTGAAATTGGCTGTTTTTATCTCCATCTCTCTCAGAACCTCCCCTGCAGCTGACCAACCCAGTGCAATTCAACGGAGCTCGGACATGGAGCAATGCGATCATTCATCTTGTCTGTGAATTATATTATTGGAATACATCTCTTCAGCTCAAACTTTGTTCAAGTTTCGCGAAGAAGGCAGTAAGACGTGCCTTACTCCAGACAAACACGATGTGTCGGTAATTCATGGCATCACCAACTCACACAAAAGTTTCTTCCATGTGTCTCCCAGAAAATCTCTGCACCACGTAAGTCAATATATTGAATTTCAATTTGCCTTTCATTCAGCCAGAAGGCATTATCTCTTGGGCCCCTTTTATATTGTGCCCATCGAGTTTGGCCCCAAAAGGCCAAAACATTGTTCAATTTTATGACAATATGAAAACAATGTTTTAGTGTAAAAGGGGCGCAAGGTATTACCCTTTTGGCTGAAAGAAATATAGTGGACTTTGGTTTTGTCATTGATCAACTGCAATCATGTGTAGAATATTTGTAAACAATTTGAGAATTAATGTTCTTGTTTGGGCAAAGCATGTTGAATTGTTGATAAACCTTGTTGAATCAGAGTACATGTGCTTAAAAGGAAGAGTGCTTCCACAGTATCTCTATGGAGTCTTTTCTAATACAGTCAAACCTGTCTATAGTGACCACCTGTCTATGTCTATAGTGGCCATTTAATTTGACTCTCTCCCGGTGTAAATACATGTTATAGAACCTGTCTATAGAGGCCACCTGTCCACAGCGGCCACTTTTTCTGATTCCCTTGGGGTGGCCTCTGTGTAGATAGGTTTGACTGTACATTTTCTGTTCAACACTATTGATTTAATATGAACTATTTAGGCAAATGTTGGCTCAGACTATAAGAATAGAATAGTTCGCTCAAAATCTCAGATCTTAAAAATGTTGTAAAAGGAAGTGAGCTTTTGATAAAATAGTTGACTGCAACCTTTGCAGTACTGATTACCTGTGCAGTGTTCAATTGATGTTTTCCTATATATAATTGAAAATAGGAACTTATTTCATTAATTTGTATTCTGTGATATTGAATATACTGCAATGTCTATTCTATGTCTATTTCTAGCAATGCCACAATCTGCCTGGTGCGACACACATGTTTTTACACATGCATCGGAAATGTCAAATGAACATTGTTTTGTAGGTGTTTGATCTGGGGCCTGTAACATAAAAGATGCAATAAAACTTATGATAAATATTAATCGTAAGTCTATGGGAAAACATATGTATCATAAAGATACGATAAATTAAAAAATAATAGTATCTCTTTTATGTTACAGGCCCATGAACTCAGTAGATATATTTACCAGTGATTGTTTGTGCACACATCAGTCATTTATGTGTAAAAACTTCTCGTCTTTGTAAATACGCCATTGTGTATGGAGACTTTGGACGTTTCCAAGTTTATTACTGTTCATTCAGTCAATTTAGTTTTGTCTGTCATAAAAGCGATGTAAAAGGCGACATTCAAGCATTTGATGCTTGAAGAGAAAACATGTTTTCCCTCCTCTGCAACATCTATTATTCTTTCAATTTGAGATATTTACGCCACTAATAATTTCTGAACTTCAGAAGGCCCTGATAAACCCTGAAACGACAAGAAAGAATTAGTAAATCTCGATTGAGAATAACCATCATTAATGAAAAAGTTTTGTTGGATGAAGAGGATTTTTTTTTACCATCTTTTTGACAAACACCTCCCAGACAATTACTTTACATAACAGGGATAAGAATGAATACTAGTGAGCAGTAACCATGGAAAATGAAGATATTTTTAGCTTGGGAGGACAGAGAGATGTGATGATATTATTGGGGAATGCTTAGAATGCCTGTCAGCAACTGCCCATTTTGGAAATAAAATGACATCTCATCTGGCATTACATTGATTCTTAAAATCATTGACCATTGCTTTTTCTAATAATGATATGTGCATACTGGTATATGACAAAAATATGACAACGAATGCCATTCTGTTCAGGTCCCACAACACACAATAATAGAATGTATTTTAAGTGCCTAAATATAATATATGCTTGCTTGCAGATGACATTATTTCAAACCAACACTATTTTTTTCCATGGTCAAACTCAAACCATGGACATAACGCTTTTATGTCCATGTTCGAACCAAGCTGACCCTTCTCTCTCCCCCCTCTTTCTCCCCCTCTTTCTGTTTCTCTCTTGTTTTCTCAGTGTCTCTTTTGTCCTATCTTTCTCTCATTTACTTTCTCTCCCCTCTCTCTTTCTCTCTCTCTCTCTCTCTCTCTCTCTCTCTCTCTTTCTCTTCTCTCTTCTTCTCTCTCTCTCTCCCCCTCCCCTCCACTTACTTCCCCCTCCACCTTCCATGCCCACAAGGAGACCAGCATTGAGCAATCCACTCAATTCCTGCACATTACACCCCAATGGCTCCCAATACCACAGACAAGATTAGGCTTTTATCCATTCCCCATTACCTCATGCATTCACAAAAATGTAGCATGCCGCACCGAAGGAAACCCATCAGGTACTAACCCAGCCAGGCTGTCGGGCTATGCTGTCAATATACTGCTTCTCCTTCCCTCCCCTTTCCTTTGTACGGTGTAAAAGAGTGCGACCTTTTCGGGCGGGAGCAAATTTGATAAAACACGAGTTCAGGAAAATAAATATTGCTCTTCCCCCTTATCTCCATATTGACCGACCCAATCTGGCGGCGAATGTAAAATCAATTACATACATTTCTGACATTTTGCAAAATTAGATTTAGTGCCCTCAGCCTGTGCTAGACTCTGTGTGGTGGATAAGTTGAATGATACAAACCAGGTAAATTGCCTTGGACTTGGAGGAATTTGCATAATGCACAGGAACTCAATTAATTCATTGGTTGAGAATCAAATACAGGTCAAGATGCTATTACAATTTCTTATTGTGGTAAATTGGAAGAATTTGTGTATCACATTAATTAGAGCTCTGAAAAAAATGTTCCAAGTAATGAGCATTGCTCGCTTGAGTATGAATTATTTTCAGGAATTCTTGCATCATATTTGGTTCAAATTAAGCTTTCCATAAATTACAAATAAAAAGTTGCACTTCATTATTTGATTTTTGATATGTCAAATATGAAATGTGGTTCTCTTATAGATTTGGTATTTATACAATACAGCGGTGCCAAAATGCCTATTGTTCAAAGTTTGAGAATGGCAACCCTATGTATTAGTTTATAATACCTTACCACCCTGTAGGCCTTTTGAAACTAAAGCATTTTACTGCTTCTCTTTTCCAAAGTTTTTAAAGTTTACTTTCTCCATGAATCTCTATGAAAAGGTCATCTTCATTATGAGGAAATGATGCGAAGGATTATTATTTTGTTAAATCGAATGGCCACATGTATGATTAAACTTTTGTATGTGTTCTCTCATATCCGCCCCACCTCTCCGAAGACTTTTCATCCAACCATTGCCGCCTATGACCCCATTCACATCTGTTTTTCAAAAGTGGCTTCCATTAAACTAGTTTCCAAAGCTGACCATTTTTACCTTTCATATCAACAGGTCAATAAAGCTTGCCTTAAAAGGAGAGTCTACCCCCCAAAAAAAATTTCTTCAACAGGAGTAGAAAAATTAGATGACCCAGGGCCCCGTAACATAAAGGTTTGCGATTAATTGCTAATCTGATCGCAAGTCTATGGCAAATCATGTACTAAAGTTTGGCATCGATCGCAAAATCAAATAGCGATTAATTGCAAACCTTTATGTTACGGGGCAGAGCAAAAAAAGTTTGAGAAAAGTTGGACAACTAATAAGAAAGTTACGAATGTTTATATATTTAGACAAATTGGCAACTGATGACGTCATAGGTGCACAACTTACCATATTACATTCATATACCAATGTCATAAAATGTTACTTTTCCCAAAAAAATATGATTTCCTCAAAAGTTTAACCGTATGATATCTTTATAATAGATATGTAGATCCACTATTTGCATGTTTACATTCATACAAACTTTGCAACTTTCTGGAAAAATAATGAATTTTCCACCATATTTATAATGAAAACTCTGATTAGTGATTAGTTGTGCACCCATGATGTCATCAAATTGGCAACATCTCTGGAAATTTCCACTGATTTGCTCATTTTTTCAAATTTTTGAAAATTCATAACTTTTTTTATTACTTGTCCGATTTTCTCCAACCTTTTTTTTTCGTTTTACCCACCAATTTGTTCTGCTTTAGTTAAAAAATTATTATTTTTGGGTAGACTCCTCTTTAATAAGTAATATGTTTATTATAATGTAACCTGAAAAATTGTTTATGTTCTTCCCGCAACCCCCAGGACACTCTTCTGTTGACCACAAGCATGTAGAGACCAGTTCAGTTCTAGAAATCATGTGCTTTCAATTGCTGAATTGGTTCTTGGTCATACAAACAACCTCGCGAGTTGGATTTTAATACAATCTACTTACAATTCATGTAGTTTAAAAGGTGACTTAAAAGGTATAGATAAGTTAGGAGAGAGATCGCGTGTCAGATATTTAATTACTTTTTGGGCTGCAGTAAGACTATTCACATGCTACAATTTTTCAGTAGCAACTTAGAGTATGTTCGTAATTTGGTAGAATAAGATCAACCCAGAAATATATTATTTATCTATCGCAAAAGCAAAAGAACACAATCGATCAACACTTTCACCAGCACACTGCCTCACACAAATTCAGACTCAGATTACCTCTACATGTACATGGAGCAGAAACGTCATTCCCTGAATGTCGGATGGCAATCGGATCCTGCTGGTGGTCCATCTAGTAATATTGCCTTATTGGCAGTTAAAAGTGGGCTTGGATTGTGACATACATTTATGAACGTGATAATTCAGAATATTAGCGAGAATCATCCCCTAATTTCATACACATTCGTTTTTTATGCTTGATTGCTTCATCCCAATACTGATCTATGCCTTTAAAGCCGCTTTCTTAACCATGTTGACTGATCACATGTACATGTACCATTGAACTTATAGTTTCTCTTACCCTGGTTTCCGTTAAACCGGTTTAACACCAGTTATGTGAACGGGGTCTGAGATCCAACATTGGCAGTCCTGTTATGGGATTATGCTAAGCCCCGTCTTCCTTCTTGGCTAGGGATTTCCTTACCAATCAGTGAAGGTGAAAACGAACAAAAGAAATAGGGAGGAAAATAAGAGAAAACGGGTTGAAAACATTCCAGTGTGCAGAGAAGAAAAACACCAGCTTCTTGGTGCATTGGTCTGTGATTTCAGACTCATATATAGTGATTATAAATGAAAGGTGTTTATAATATTTTAAGGAATTATGGTATGCACCAGTGTTTAAATCAAAATACTTTGTATTGGGGAAGTTATGTACTGTCTTGTAGATATATGGTTCAAGCCCTGGACACAGATTTTGGATGTTGGTAATCAAAACGTCGGTCCCAGATAATTTTCCGATGGATTTGTATTGTCCTTCTCTTTTCCCCTGGCTTTAATATTCTGAACATGTTAATAGCTATTATGCAATTTCATCTGACGTGACAGTCATTTGAATAATCATAAATAAATTCTAATTAGTGCCTAACACTCACTTTATCAGTCATCCCTAAACATTTTACAATGTAGCATAATCACCCTGTCTTTAGCAGTGCAGCTGTAAGCAGCACGCTGCACTTCAAGGAAATTCCTGCCAGTTACCCATTTACGTCACCTGGGTCAAGTGCAGGACAGTGTGGATGAGATTGCTGAAGGAAATTAAGATCATGTTTGGGATTCGAACCTACATCCGACCCCGTTTTTGAAAGGTGATAGTCTGAACCACTACACCACAATGCTTCCATGAGTTCATGGCCTCCTAAAATTTTGTTGGTCATCTGCATGTACCATATCACTGAAAAATGGGAATTTGTAAATTTCACCTATTTGCATGGGGCCCCCAATTGTTGGCACCTTTGTCTGCATGTTATGTAATTGACTTATTAATTGATGATAGTGTGATGAAGCCAATGACAAATTTTAATCATGCTCCTGCATTTAATGAGGTATCTTCTCCCCTCTGCCCACCAGAATTTTGTCAGCTTATAATTAGATTGACAGCGTACTGCATAGTCAAGTATATTAGGATAGCAAATTATATTAGTGCATTTGCATAAGGAACTACATGACTAAATAAATACAGTGTATGTTCTACTGTTATAGCAAATAACTCCTATTCCGAGCCTGAGATTACCTAAAAGCATAAGAAATAATAATATGGAAAACAAAGATAACCTAGAAAGTGTTGCCAATTAAGCTATCTATATACGTATATCAGAGCATGTGTGATTGCTCACCATTAAGCCTATTTGCATGCCTCTTTTATTAAAGGGAAACCAACCCCTGGAATTATCCTGCTCTCAGGATATGAAGAAAAATCAGATGAACAAACTGAAAATTTGAGCAAAATCGAACAACCCGTTCAAAAGTTATGAATTTTCAAAGTCAAATCGTCAATTCTCTGTGATGTGAAAATTCATAACTTTTGAACGGGTTGTCCGATTTTGCTCAAATTTTCAGTTTGTTCATCTGATTTTTCTTTATTCAATGAGAGCACGATAATTCCAGGGGTTGGTTCCCCTTTGAAAAGAGAAGATGGCATACTGCAAGATTTCTAATTATCTCCATCTGCAATGAATATTTCATCATAAAATGTTCTCTAATGGTTCCTTTGCATTTTTATTTGTGATATTAAGCCTTGTCTTCTTAAAGTGTGCTCATTTATATTTTGATCTACATGTGGATTAAATTAGAGACAAACAAATTTTTTTGATTTCTTGTTTTATTTTCCGTTTGAACACAATTTTACACAATTCATGAGGAAAATTAGACCTAGAATTTGGTAAAAAGCCAAAGAGCATCTAAAAATGTCTTTTCTGGTCATATTTCAAAGGTGATCTTAATGTATGCACATACATGTAGATAGATGTAAGCCTTCAAATTCAAACTTTATTGGGACTGCATCCTTTTGACTTACTATTCAAATATTAATTTGTCAGTTTTAAGGACATTGTTAGGTTGGAATGAAAGTGACAGGATGGTAAATTAATTATTATCATGAATGATGATTAATAGTTTGCATGGTTATGACAAAGACTTCCTTCTAATGGCTTGTCCTTTTGGTTTCGAATTCAAGGGAAATCAAGTATGAAACATTCAGCCCTCTTTTTTTTTTTTTTTACTCTCGTTATTGATATGAAATAGCCTCTGGCATTTTCCAAGCAGAAAGGAAATGGTTTTATGGCATGGACGTTTTACCTCATTATCTTTTGAGGTGACATATTGTACTTGATATTTATGGAGATGTCAAAACATAAATCACTTCATAATAGGTTGTCTGTGTTTGTTCAGCGCTGCTTTTTTTTGTCCGATTTAACATGTAGAAATATTTTCAAATTGTCAAGCACTTCTTGCCCAATGAATGCTTGTAAATCATTTTTTTTTAATTGTGTACAATGATAGGCACATTATTTTGGTGTATAATCTTATTCTCATTTATTTGAGCTATTTAAAACTTCTCCCAGAGAATTCTTAGATTATTAAATGATGGGTGATTGCCTACAGACCTTGAGTATGTTATTCTGGAGAACAAATATGTCAAAAATGTAATATTTCATATTTGATTATGAATTAATAAATCAGACTTCATGCTTCTATGCCTAACTATATGAACCTCCTGGGATCACAAAAATCTATTTGACTTCAGAAAAAAATTGGACTAAGAGGAGGTAAATATACATATTTATATGATTTGGTTTTAAAAATTTCATCAACCAAAAAANTTTTAGAATGTAAAATCATTTGATTTGAAAGCTCAAAGGTGGGGGTAATGTATTAATCAAATGGATTGGAAAACAGTTGACTGGAGAATTTGATGAATAAATTCAAATTACTGATTGATCTAATAAATTCAGGGAGTTTGTTGAAAAGTTCGGAACCGGCAAATATTGGGCTTATTTTACGAAAATTTGTTTTGGGGGTGTTTAATTGTATGATATATTTGTGGTTACGTAATGAAAAGTTTAATTTTTCATATTTGAAAATGAATTAATAAATCAGACTTCATGCTTCTATGCTTAATTATACGTATCTCCTGGGACCACACAAATCTATTTGACTTCAGAAAAATTGGACTAAGAGGAGGTAAATATACATATTTATATGGTTTGGTTTTAAAAATTTCATCAACCAAAAAAATAAGCAATTATTCAACTTAGACAAGGCAGAGTTCACTGAAAATTAATTATTCCAGATGAAATGAATACACATGTAGTCTGCATGTTATTTTAATTCATAATTTCATGAGAAAATTGTGATATGAATCACTTCCACAATTCTGTGAACAATATGCCCCTATCATGAAAGGAAACGCTCAAATACAAGGCTAGTTTTCTTTTATCGCACACATTTAAACCGTAATTGCAAAGGAAACGATTCCGTGGAAAGTCAATCTTTATGGCTTGTTCGCCAATGAAATGAGTAACAAAGTATACAATCTGCCCACTAGAAATCGGTAGAGCATGCCAAATGATTTGAGTTGAACTGGCTCTAGACCCCCTCAGGCTATAGATTTATTATATTTTTATCACTCTATTTTTTCCCTGTGAATAGAATAAACCATTCTTATCATCTCTACAGTCAAGAAATAGAACTGTGTGGAAGTTTTGTTCTGAATAAGGTCATAGCTATATAATAGATTTTAAAAAGAAGGCATCTGCCTCCATTTTTCTCACCATAAAGTCAAAATGAATGAGTCTGGACTCTGAACTTTTTTTCTTTTCTTTCTATTTCATGAAAATTATTTTTATTGTAAAAGTCTTTTGCCACTACAAAAACAACTAATAATAGTATTGGCAGCCTACTTATATCAGTACTATTACTACTGCTGTTGCTGCTCTTTTATTTTACTACCAAGTACTACTACTACTAACTACTACTACTTCTACTGCTACTACTACTCCTACTATATGTTTCTAAAACTACTACTTGTACTGCTGCTGCTGCTGTTACCACCACCACCACTACTACTACTACTACTACTATTACTACTACTACTACTACTACTACTACTACTATTACTATTACTACTACTACTACTACTACTACTACTACTACTACTATTACTACTACTACTACTACTACTACTACTACTACTACTACTACTACTAGACTATTACTTCTTCTAATACTAATGCTATTATTTCTACTACTACTCCTATATATGCTACTGCTTTACTACTACTAGTGCTGCTGCTGCTGATGCTACTACTACTACATGCAGTTCTACTACTATTACTACTACTACCACTACTACTACTACTACTACTACTACTGCTCTAACTACTTCTGCAACAACCATAACTACAGCTACTTCTATGGCTATTAGCACTACTTCCACTACTACTACTACTACTACTACTATTACCTATATTACTACCACTACCTATACTACTACTACTACTACTACTACTACTACTACTACTACTACTACTACTACTACTACTATTACTACTACTAATACTGTTCCTACCACTTTGGCAACTTCCACTATTTATAACTACTTCTGCAACTATTATAAGTACTTCTACTATACTACTACCACCACCACCGCCACTTACGATGTACAACAAAAGATTTTAGACTTGCGTTTGCGTGACAAGTAATTTACAGACACTTTTCAAGAGATTTTCATTTTACTCCAGAGTTCAAGGTGGCATATGTGGGACAATTCTGGCATATTTGGCCTCTGACAGATCAACCGAGGTCATTGGTATTTGTGTCAATGGAATTCTGCCACTTGTGCCGGTGGTGAATTGAAAAGTAGTTCTTCCTGTTTCTGTGACCTCCTTTATAGTCTGCAATGCATCACATAAAGATTTTTCTTTTGCACCCCATTCACTGTTCAGCCAGCGTTTAGCTGTTGATCAGCTGGTGGTTACCAGTTTGATACGGCACTCCGACTGTTTTCTATCAACTTTTATTTTCCTGATCTGGCTAAATAATGTTTTATTTACTCTACTTACATGTAGTTGTTGACTGTATAAGCATGGAAGTATTAAAGACATGGTATAAGCTTCAACAGGGTATATTAGGCTTCAAAAATTGCAATGTCAGGAGGGTTATCATTTCCAATTATTAATCTGATGAAACATTCCTTGTATGTACTAAATATCACTTCCGGGCCCTGCAACATAAAGGTTTGCGATTAATCGCTCATGAAAATGACCAATCTAGATCTTCCTTTCACAAGCATTTTATTCAATGTACTGACTGGTAACCAATAATTGGAATTACTGTTAATTCCGGATAATTGCAAACCTTCATGTTACGAGCCATAAACATCTCTCATGAGAAGTTATGTCAGCTTGTAAAGGAAAGGAAGTGGAGCTGACTTTCTTGTGATGTTTATATCTGTAACGAGTAGTATACTTTCATCCTTCATTGTGTATATGTCCACTTTATGCATTCGCTGAATTGAGTTTGGCCACGCCAGATTCCGGTTCATTAATCATATCAGGGCAATATTCATTTTGATGGCCTGCCTTCGTTGATTAGCAGCCCATAGCTGCTGCATAGCTAATGCATCTTCTCGGAAAGAACCACTAAAAGACTGCCCGCCGCCGCATCCATCGCGACATAGCCCATAGATGTGTAATGCCCCTTCATACACCAGTGAGGTAGTCTGCGGGCACGACCGTTGGCTTCCCATGTTGCAAGACCTTATATAGAGTCTGCAATTAGAGACTACTTACTTGTGTAGCTTGCCTCCTCAGTGATTTAAAATATAGTGAATAGTATTCTCTGACTGCAGACTTTGCATTGTGCTTAATGCGAATTGTTGAAAATGCAGCCTTGGGTCTTTGCTTGCAGACTATCAGTGTGGTGTTTAGAGAGAGAGAGAGAGAGAGAGAGAGAGCGCATGATACAGAGCACACCAGTCTGGGTTTCATATCAACTTTGCTCTGACCGCTGGCTGCTCCGAGGAGAGAAAGAGATGGAGACTCCTCTGACGTCCTCTCCCTGATAAAAGTCATTTCCGGAGGCCCTTCGGCTGGGTTCCGCATCACATATGCAGACTTTCTACCTAACATCTATTCAAATCACATAAATAGCGATGTCCTGTGTTATTGGTCTCCCATACCTCAAGTGCCGCGGGCATCAGGCATACAGACGTAATGAGAAAAACATAATGAATATGTCATAAACCTATTATTATTGCATGTGTGTGTTTACCGATTATATGACAAATGAAAATGAATACTTTTTGTTAAAGTATCTATGTTTATATGGGATATATTCTCCGACAATTCTTTTCCCCAGGAATTGACTTCATTTGACAATAACCTATCAAGGGGCTACTGTGCAAAGGACCTTTTAGCTGTTCTATTTTTTACTTTGTTTAGTATTTCTGTAATATTTAAAGTGCTATGGCATAAAAAAAAGTTCAAATTTTATGATAAGCAAAAGATAAGCATTGAAATTGGGCAAGCTTAAAAAAGCATCAGGTATTTCTGGTTAACCACAAAATGTTGTGATTATGCTATTCAAGACTATTATGTTCCATTCTAGAAATATATACTTGATTTATGAATAATGTGTTGTTATATTTCAAGTACTGGTTCATTTTGATCTGGAATAGTATTGCTATTTCTAATCTATTGTGTCATAAATTATCCCTGTAATTGTATTCTCCACTGAACAGATTAGGATAATGAGATAATCACCCAGATTAGTCAGGAAGTGGATTATCAGGGGTCAAAGAGGTCGCAGAGGATAATCCTTGTCTTGAAGAATAAGAATAAAGCAGGGCATGATTACATCGTTAACCCCATTCACGCAGAAATAGGCTTACATTTGTGATGGGTACAGTGTGAATGCCAATGGGGAGAGACTAAGCTTTTGTGGTGTTGGATGATATGGGTTAATAACTTTTATGCAAACAGGATATAGGCGATTATACAGGAAGGATAAACAAACTTCCCAACAATTAATTAGTGAGCTTTCTAGCTAGATTACCCTCATCGAGTTCGGTTAGTTTTACTTTAAAAAAACAGAGATGCCAAATGTTGTGAATGAAGTTATGACAATCTGAATGAGATGAACTGAATTGCTTTCTAGTGCTATAGAGAGAGAACTTGATCACAATATATGCTCAGGCATTCACTTGGAAAGTGTTGAATTTTCATACAAATGCATCTGGGGCCTGTAACATAAAAGATGCAATTAAACTTGCAATAAATATTTATCGTAAGTCTATGGCAAAATGTGTACCAAAGAGATACAATTAATTGCAAGATTAATTGCATCTCTTTTATGTTACAGGCCCCTGATCAATATCCCGAATCGGTTGGAAACTTTGGGAAATTGGTAATAAAAAATAACGGAGATGCCAACGGTGTGGGATGAGGTTTTAAATTACAATATGGATAAATTTAAAGTATGAACAGACTGGTGAAGCAGATTACTTGTCAAAGAGAG
The DNA here is from genome assembly GCA_036244855.1 of Temnopleurus reevesii. Lineage (NCBI taxonomy): Eukaryota > Metazoa > Echinodermata > Echinoidea > Temnopleuroida > Temnopleuridae > Temnopleurus > Temnopleurus reevesii. Next base: position 25,773 of record BQKZ01001256.1, on the reverse strand, counting down.
AAAACAGGGTAAAAACCAATGTATTCAGGCATTCACTTACAAAATAATTACAGAATTTTCATATAAATACATCTCATCAATAATCCAAAACGGTTGGCAACTCTGGGAAAATGGCCTACATGAAAACACAGATCCTGTCATCCGCGAATTCTTCATGGAAGGCATAAGGGCAGATGCAATTATTATTTCTTCCCTCGACTCTTTCATCATCCTGCATGGTAGGAGAGGGGAGGATACCGGCAATGGAGGATTTGATGATGAAGGTTAATTAAGCATGCTGCCCATGTCTGCACGCAGTCCTCTCCGCTGCACAATCCAACCCACCGTAATTGGTTAGCTAACCATCCGACGCCTCCTGTTCCGAGAAAAAAAAATCGGTCTAAGAATACACCATTGGATACAGGCAGGCATGGAAAGGTTGCTGCGGGAGTAGACGAAAAAAATTCCCCCGGCGCTCTTTTCGCGAGAGCGGTGACGTATGCCTCTCTTCAGTCTCTTCCGCAAACCTGACCGCCATTGGAACTTGCCGTATTCAGATAAAAGTTATGCGGTTTATTTTAATTTTTCGAACAATATTTCATTGACCCACCTTGACCTATTTTGGCTGAAGAGGAGGGGGGTGGTTCTCGTAGTTCATATTTCATGTTTGAGGCGAGGAATGACGTGAGTTGTCCATTTCCTGAAAATGAATGTCACAAGTAGATGACGTAGAATATTGAAAGTGTCCTTCCCGTTAGATTCACTGCACACCAATATTTGAATGTATCATGTACCAACTGTTACTGTTCAGCAGCGAATACTAAAGTTTTGAAATCGGAAGGCTTTTACATGTAGCTGCATAAAGTTTGGATAAATTCTTCCTTTATTTGTTTAGGAGTCTATTCTGAACAGAAGCAAGTTTTTGTTTTTTTTCTTTAGTTTGATTTAAATCTAGCTATTATTCCTTCAAAATGTCAGTCAATCTAGTTTCTGGTGGTAAACAGGATCGGAGCAAGCTTTTCTTTTAATTTAATTTAGGAATAAATTTAGTCAATAATTCCTCCAAAATGTCATCTATAATATTTATAATGTCAAGCAATGTAATGTGACATGTAATTTGGGCAAATATTGGACTATTTTGTAAGAAAATCAATTCCATGTGGTCACATAGTTTCCCCAAAAGTTTAAGTAGTTTGATAATTTAAGTTTAAATGTAGTGACTCTTGCATAGCCGGAGCATATTGATATCCTTTCTATTCCAAGGCAGTTCTGGTGAACCCGGGATGTAATACTCCCACAAACATCCTACCAGCGTCCAATTACTTCCCTGTTGGAAGTCCGGTGACATTACTGGGCCATGGACCTATTTTACACCGGTACCTCTGGTTTTATCCTGATATTGTTAATATGGGGGGAAATAGATAGAGAACCACCTAAAAGAGCCATGACAAATATGTTTATTAAATTATATCTTTGAGTTTTTATATCATTTTTTTGTCATGAAAAACAATCCTACCATCAATATATTCATTGTATATAGTCAACTCTGCTTGATTTAAACTTGTCAAATAATTGCCTGTTAATAAGTTGATGGAATTTTGTTTAAAATATCATAATTATAAACCATGTGTTATTTACATGTACCTCCTCTATTAAGTTGATTAGATCTTCGTGATCCCAAACGATTCGACCTATATTAGTGTTGCTCTTGAAGCATTTTTAAACTTATTTTGTTCCTTACATAAATCAATGTGTCAACTGAATGTCTTGCAGGAATGTCTAGAAATCATATTTTCATTTCAATTGAATGGTTTGCATAGTTCTGCTGGTTGTCATTGACAAATTGTGTTTTCCACCTATTCTGTTAATGAGAACAGGGTCAATGTCAGTGTTTAATTTCATATCACCTTAGTGTCAGGTGTCATGTCACTTCTCTGCTAGTCTACAAATACAGACCCCAATCCAACTTATGTAGTGCTGCAGTCGATTTGAAGGAGTAATTTTGTGTCTGGAGGGAAAGCCAGCGCGGCTACAAGCAGCTCAAGAATTTGTTTGCTATATCATGGTGGTGTGTGTGCTACATGTAGTCTTCCTGTCCAGACACAGCTACTTGTATTGAGCAGCATTACATGAAGATGTGTAAATTGGGTATGTGCGAGCAGACTACAACATTAATTGATTTTATGATGTGGTATAAGCATGATCTCATCAGGGTCATAACATCCTATATCTTGCTGTGGATGATTTACAAATATGACAGGTATTGCTTTATACACTTCCTTTTCTACCAAGTAATATTAGCAGCCAGTCTGTGGCATCAATGGTACAAAGTATGATGATGAAGACTTTCATGCTTCGGAACACATGGCCAATATAGCCTTTTGCTTGATTACCCTCATGAGGTTAATCGTAATCTTGTGTATCTTTGAGGCAAAATATAGATTATGATAATTGCAAGTCCATAAAATACTGTAGTGCTGAATGTCTGTTACAAACTTGTTTGTAGGCCTAATCTACTTTGCTTGACGATAACCATGCTATTGTAATGTATGATTGCAAATTGAATTTTCAAATGGCATTTGAAGAAAGAAAATCTGATGTTATCACTATATTTCACCTGGGTTGAGTGCAGCATTAATCAGAGGACATATGTTCTCTGATCAATTATTCTTTGGTTAACTACTAGGGCTATAAAGCCCAAATGTTACAGTGATCCAAAGCCCAAATGTTACAGTGATCCACCATTGTTATTATTTCTCTGGCCTGTAGCACAAAAGATCTATGCATTTAAACTTACAATAAATATTAATCGTTAGTCTATGACCAAAAGTGGACCATAGAGATACAATTAATGTTCAATTTGTCTTATCTCTTTTTATCTTGCTGGCCCCAGTAATGGTAAAAGTTTACCAAATGATCATTGAGTTCTGTAATAATAGCAGGTTTCCAAATAGATCTGCCTTGCACTGTATGCTTGCCCTTTTTACATAAAATCTGTCTCTTCTATAAAATTACTAACGTCTTTTACTGACATTTTTCATAATGTATACATTTAATCCTTCCAATGACAAAAAACCTTTGTCAGGGAAGATAAAAATGGTTGAAAAAGAGTCCATCTAAAATTAGAAATAAAGTACCTGTGATTTATGGCTTCCACTTCCTTGAGTACTTCCTGTTATTATTAATGTGGCTACTCGACTCTGTAACTGTCCTAGTTTTTATCTTTTCGAGAATCTACAAAAATTTATCATTGTTGTCGTTCAAATGTAGATTGTTTTAGTTTCATTCTATGTTCTAGTTTTTATCTTGTCAAGAATATACAAAAAAATTATCGTTGTTGTCAGTCAAATCTAGATTTTTTTAGTTTCATTTTATGTCCTAGTGTTTATCTTGTCAAGAATATACAAAAAATTATCGTTGTTGTCGTTCAAATCTAGATATTTTAGTTTCATTTTATGTCCTAGTTTTTATGTTGTCAAGAGTATACAAAAAATTATTGTTGTCTTTTAATTCTATATTTTTTAGTTTCATGTTATGTCCTAGTTTTTATCTTGTCAAGAACATATTTTAAAAAAAATTGAACGTTTGTATCGTTCAAATCTATTGGATGTTTAGTTTCTGTTTTAATTTCAGTGGGCTGAGTATGTGCATTATTCATGTTTGCTCAAAAACCTTTTAAATGCAACAGCTGTATGCATCAGAAAGTAAACAAACACTCAGTTTAATCAATAATGGGGTTTATTAAAGGTGAACATAACTACCTGCCAAAGATATTGACATCATTTTCAAGGTTGGCCTCTGTTCCGCTTTTTGATTGAATCGTTGGTGTTTTGCTGATTCTTTTGTGAAATATTCTGATAGTGAATAGAGTTTTTTCTATACAAACATGGTCGCTATCGAATGTCACATGTGCAAACAACCTATTCCGACATCACCTCCGTCAGCTACATATTTTTCTAATGACCAGGCAATGTTTGTGATTCCGATTCCGTTTGGGAAAAAAGTAGAAGTTTCGCTTTAGATTTGGTGGAGTAGGTAAAATGACTTCCTTTTTCTAAGAAATTTAGGTAAATATTGATGAAATGCTGATTCATAGTTTGCAAAGAACATGTGGAACAAGATAAATAGTTCAACCAGCCATGATTTTCATTTTTTCAGACTTACTGGAGTAGGTTAAATTGCCTCTTTTTTTTCTCGGAAATTTAGGTAAATATTGATGAAGGGCACTCGATGATTCATGGCTTTCAAAGAGCATGTCAAACGTGGGAAATTACACAATCACTCAAGCGTTAGTTAATGACAGCAGTGCATAGCTTCTGGTTATTCTTTCTGAGAGTTTTGAACAGTATCGATCATGAAATCTACAGACTTCTTAATACTTTGATTATTGTTAGGATTGATTGCATCATTCTTGGTATTTGTTTTAAGGAATATGACAATTCCTCCAATTCTGTAAAATCAGTTCTGTTATGTTTTTCTTTATCTCAATGAAAATGAAGCAGAAGAGAACAGTAATTTTTTATATGCATTTCAGTAACTAATGATTACAATTCATTTGATCTTTATGCTTGTTTTATAGTACTTTCGTTAAACGATCATTTACCAAATCATATTTCAAACTCAGTTGGCTTGTATTTTTTTTCTATATCCGGATGATGAAAAATAAAACCCAGTAAACTCCGAAATTATGAGTCTAACTCTGTTTATATCCTCTTAATGAGAAAAAAAGTAAGAAAAATTACCCAAAAGTGTATTATGAGTTACCCAAATAGCTTTGCTCCTCATATTATCCAGAAGGTAAGAAGATTATCTTGTTTGTTGGGATTTATCATGCCAAATGAGATGCTCCTGACTTTAGATGAGCTGTTTCATAATAATGATCTTAAACCTCATTTACCATGGATAGAGTTTTTTTCTCAAGAAAGTTTGATGATGGCATTATGGGCATTTTCACGGTAACTGACGTTACACGGCACCAATCTTCAACATCTTTAATTTTGTTTATCTCTCTTACTACAGATGAATGGAGTTTGTTAAGGATATAGTTAATGAAACTATCCTTGATGAATAAACTGACACTGATTTTCTCAATGCTACTTCATTTGTTACGTTTCAGCAAGCAAAAATGTGTCGGTAACTGACGTTACGCCA
>BQKZ01001256.1:0-20364 GCA_036244855.1 Temnopleurus reevesii | reverse complement strand
TGTCTTCATTTAATACCTGTAATAACCTTAAATTGATGTTTAAAATCCAAGTTTTCTTAGGTGCAAAATTTTGGCCACCTGAAATTCCATTTGGCCATCTGAAAATTGAAAAAAAATCAAGTTCAGGTGGCCCGGCTGGCCACCAGGAAAAAAAGTTAAGGTAGAGCCCTGGTTTTTGTGTGTCTTCGTGATCATAGCTTTAAGGATGTTAATTTCCGACAACAGGAGTTGCTCTTAATATACATGTAGTCATTCCGATAATTAAAATATCTGTGTCTGGAAAGAAAGTGTGATCATAGCATTAGAAATTTTGTGTGTCTTCTGCATTCAAAGAGTTGTTTGGCTTCAAGGTTACTAATTTCCGACAAGAGGAGATGTTTTCTGGATCACTGAAAAATATTGTGAGGGAAAAGGTGATTTTTTCCCCATTATTTCCATGGATAGGATAGTGTAAAGATTGTTTCTTGGTCTTGACCATACATTATATCAGTTGCTTCGGTAGGAAGTGTTCACTCGCCAAAGTAGATAGTGAAAACGTTTCAATTTTAGGAAAAAGGTAGAATTCTGTGAGTATTAAACCATTTTGATGTTTTCTGGCTTTGTTTCTGTTCCCTAATGATTGTATTTTCCTCTAAAATGGATGTACTCATCGTTCTTTTTCTTCCTTTCTTGTCTCCCTCTGCAGGAGTTGCAGCATGTTTAGCCCATCCAAACAGAGACAACACCACTCGTTGCCCAACTCGCCCTGCACACTCCGCTCTCACCATCACCATCACCACCACCACCATCATCATCATGGGCGTGGTAAGCTGGTGGAGGTGCCCCTCTGGTTCCATGGCCTGATGGAGCGCAAGGTGGCTGAGGAGCTGCTCCTCAAGAGCCCCTTCAGAGGCCATACCAGCGGCAAGGAGGGGCTGTTCCTTGTCAGGCAAAGCAGTAATAGAGGAGGTAAGGAGCTTTTTCTTTTTTAAAGTCCTTTAAGTCCTTTTAATCTAAGACCACATATGCAAAACATATTTATGATACTTTCAGCAAAATCTCAAATCTCAAATGCTTCAGTGAATATTGCGGTACTAAGCATACCCAAAGATTGTATGCTGACCCTTTTTTGGCAAATGTTCAATTTTCTTCTTTTTTTGCGTGCCTTGAACGCTATATATTAGTGGATAGGTCACATTATATTATTATTGTCATTATTATATTTTATGAAAAGATATTGTGCAAATTATTTTGTGCTTCTTCTTTTTCATCTTTGTTGTTGTTGTTTTCTTTGGTTTTTTTCCTTTTTCCTCTCTGTGTTCCTCTTTAGCTCTATTCCTCTTCCTCTATACCTCTTCTGTTTCCTCTTCCTTTTCCTAGGACTTCTACTTCCCCCATTTGATATTGGGAAGTTAAAAATTGTCTCTTTATGCTCACTCATTCAAAGCTCTATAAACCAAACATTGCCAATTTTCAAACTTCTGTTTTGTTGCTTTTTTGGTTTGTTTTTATTATTTAGAAGTCATGAATATTATCTTTGTTCTCCATGCATTGATACAGGTCATTTTGTGATCTCTGTATGCACACGGAACCACTGCAACCATTACCTTATCGAGACGATAGAATCCATGTTCTACGTGAGGCGAGATCGGAGCGAGGATAGGGGGCGAGATATCCAGGCTTGTGACCTCAGAAATCTTATTCAGTGCTACAGGACAACTCCACTAGATGAGTCAGGTTGGCAATTTCTTCCTTTTTTCATTTCTTTTTTGTCCAAATCAAGTCGAAACGGCTTTTTTATAGTCATTAAATGATTATTGTTCTCTTTCTTTTTTCTAACTAACAAACAAAGCTTGAGGACCGTATTTATCGGTCTTATTAGGCTACCCAATAAAAATAAAACTCAATGTAATGAATGAAAGAAAAATAATCTTTTCAATAAAAATTTGATTGACCAAAAATATTATTAGTAAAAACATTTCCAAAGATATTATATTAAATGTTTTTGTTGTTGTTTCTGTTTCATAAATTATTATTTCGGCAAGTATTTTCTGTAAAAGTGTTGTAGAATTTTAGCAATTGGGTGCATTCGAGTCAAACTTGTGGGGATGCAAGATTCCATTTCTGTTACCCTTGTTCTTTTGGCTTCAAGAAGTAGTCATATATACAGATGTTGCCTAGTCATGTTTTATTAGATTAGTCATCAGCAATTCTGGTGATATATTTTCTCAGGGTGCCACACAAATGTTGTTATTTGCAATGAAATGTCATTTTCCTAAATGTTATTATTTTGTTTTATTCCATCCTATAGGTCTGGTTTTGAAAGAACCCTTACTGCGAACAACTCCAGTGACGATCACCACGTCGCTTCTACCGTTACCTCAGCCAAGAGACAATCACAATTATATCCCGCTTCATGTTGAACATAAGGAGTACGTAGCAAACCAGGACTACGCAGCCCCTGACCCTGTCATGCTGTCGTTCTGCGAGGGCGAGCTGCTGACGGTTTTACAGAAAGACAATAAGAATTGGTGGTTTGGACACAATGATCGCAGGGAGCTGGGCTACATCCCGGCCGCCTTGTTGAGGAGTCTTACTGAGTCGAAACCGACGGAGAAAAGTGCCTTTTTGAACGCAGGGTATGTTGGGAACGAGGAAGCAACGAAGGGGGAGGGCAGCGGTATTGACACTTCATCGTTACCGCTGACAGACTGCAATTCCAACTTCGTAGGGGAGAATCAGAACAAACCTAGCATGCAGATGCAGCGAATACATACTGTTCCGTGTGGTCTCACGCTGCGGAACTGTGGAAACGAGGACATTTACGTTTCCAGCGAATACATCACAAGTTGCCTACAGAACAGGGATCGGTGGACGTCGCCGGAGATGCCGCGGCTTGGCGTGCTGCGATGTGTCTCGCCAAGGCAGTTGCAAAGACATTTATCGGAGCCGACGGCGTGGATCGACTTCTCCGTCAAACCGGAGAGGTTAATAGACGTCGAGCCACAGGATCTGATGCACTTCAGTGATATGTCGCCAGATGCGTCGCCGACACGCACATTCAGCGGTCGGCCGCTGAGACATAAAGCAGCGCGACAGAACAGTTCACCAGCCAGGGGCTCCAATATATCATCATCGGCAGAATCATCACCGGTTAGGAGGAAAAAGGACTCCATGTCTGATTACATGACGACCAGAGAATACGATCCTATTGAAACCTATCTCAGACTATCTGAATGTACTACGGGACCTACCCATCATAAAGGAAAATCAGACAAATGAATTGTATAAATGCTTTTGTACTACCTGTATTTGGGAATGATTTTCCAAATCTTCATCTCAAGTGATATTGGTCATTGTCAATCTTGCGAACTGGCAAATACTTGAAATATGGATCAATAGGTCAATTTTTACTTTTTCCATATTGTCATATTTATTTATCAGAATATATCTACTTACAAAATTTTGATTCTTAAATTGTTTTATTTTTAAAATCATATAATTTTTATATTTTTAGTGTATTTGACCAACAATACTATCACTACAAACCAGCAAACAGGTTTGTATTAATTGTTATTGATGTATGTTGATTGATTAGGAGGGTTTTTTTTTCCTGGCATACATAGCTAAAAAATATAATCCACCCTGAATAATTAAGTCATCGCTCGAAAAAGCAAAAACCTAGAAAGAATTTGCATCACAAGGAAATCGTCGGTTCAAAAGACCATTTTACTAAATATCCAATGAGGTTTGGGAATCTATGATTAAGAGGAGGCTTTACTAGCCGTTGTTTTTATAAAAAAAAATTTATATCACTACTGATTTAAACACAAAGTACTATTATTTATTACTTTTTCAACAGTGAACTACTTTAACCGAATTTTTTTATTTAGAGGCTGCTTGAGTATTCACTTAGTAATGAATGTTTATTACCCTTTTCTTTCCAATGACTTTTATGTGTGAAATTTGATACATCGCCTCCACTTCAATTCATTTTTGAAAAATATTAATCCAAAAATGTTCATTGATATAAAAATGATTGCATAATCTTTGTTATTGCATGAAAGTGTTTCGATCTGAAAAGAAATAAAACAAAAACTTTCTCATTTTGTAACAATGGCTTCAATTTTTTTTTATTGCTGTTGTTCAAAATCAAGCAAAAATGGAAATTAGAAATTTAGTCATACAGATTAGTCGGAAAGAAACATATATTTGGCATATTTTTATACAGAGAAAACAACATGGCGGTTCTGAGTAGTATGGCATGACTGTCACATTGCTTTTTCCTCCATGTCTTTAATGCAAAGCCAGATTGGACCGCTGATAAAAAGTGGATGTCGAAGGAAAATTGCTTGTTTATTTACTACAGAATCTATTTTTGTACATCCTGTGAACCTTTAACACAATATCGATCACACTGAACTTGTAACTAACAGAATATTTTGTTATAAAGTGTTTCTATTTACAAAATGATTATGTTTATGCAAATCAGTATTCAAATATACTGATGTATTTACATTGACACAGCATTTTCATATTACATGATTTTAGTTTGAGAGAGAACTGTGTAGAAACTGCCACTGAATCTGACAATATATTAGCAATTTACTCAAAAGGACACTGCCATTATGTAGTTTTATCTGGAGTGGGTTTTTTTTTTAAATACATATATACTCTCTATAACTTTTCAATATACATTGTACCAATATTGCTAGAAAATATCAGATTTTGACAAATATATGATCATGATGATACATTTCATTGGGTTGTATACATGAGATAATAGTATGTAATTCATATTTATGATTTATGTTTGCGAAAGATTATAATCAAGCCAACGTGCTTTCTTGGGTAAAAATTGTTGAATATTGATTCATCTCGCATATATGTTTTATAAGATAGTATCTTATGATATATTGTGATATTATTATGACATTAGATTTAAAGATTGCGATTGCGGTAGCATATAAGCGTGATGGCTACCACACGTCATTATCTCTTGTGAATAAGGTTCTCTCATGAATGCTATTTTTACATCTCTTATTCTCTCGTAACATCTCATTTTACTGCCAACACTTCCTCCATGCTTTATAGCCTTGCTTGGGGCTTGATGTTTAAATGTTATAACTGGTACTGGTAAAGACAGGAAATTAGTTCACAAAATTTAAAAAAACATACACACACTAAACTATTCCCGATACGTGACACGTGCCAAATGATTAGGAAAATGCTTGAATAATGAGCAAATAACGAGGAGGAAATTCGAATTTTCATGCTTATCAGGTACTGTAAGAGCTAAAATTTTGCGTTGGTTTTATCTTTGCGAATTTTTGCGGTTCTGGCCTCACAAAAATTCCCCCTTATTATGATGCACATTAATATGCATATGGTGCAAAAGAAAATCTTATTCCAATAAGAAAAAATGAATTTGGTTCAATTTTCTTTTTCCAAATAGCTATATTGTACTTGAAAAACTGCATTCAATTTTAGCCTATCTTGAATAAAACTCAATCTTTTAATCAGTAAGCACAAGAACTGATATCAGACATTTCTAACTTGTTCAAGTCATTTGTAACTTTATTAGATAATGACCAGTACTAAATCGTAGTCTCTGTGTCAATCTCTCTCTCTCTCTCTCTCTTATCTCAATCTTTCACTCAGTACATTGAGAAGAAAATGAGCACTTTCTGGTGTATCTGATGAAAATGACAATACAACTCTTCAAGCAGATTTTTCAAGCTGTAATTATTTAATATCTACAGTAGCTGCATGGCATTGCTGCATTCAATTCTCCGTGTGTTAGACATATCATATGGTTTTATGTGTTAGGTCATCATAATAATGTTTGACATTTCCATATTACCACATCATGGATACCAATTTTTTGAAATATTATGACCATCTATGTTTTTTTTTAAATTACAAAAAAGAGCAAGAAATTCTCCACCCTACTTTTATCCCCAAGCTTTTATCCCATGAATCATTGCATTTTGTTGCCTGTTTTAAGATGAAGCTTCCGAAATCCTGGAAAAAGTGGAGTAATTTGATAGTTAGTCTCTTTTATTTTATTTAATGGAAAACAATTCTGGAAGTTCTCTTTGCCTAATTGATTTGGGGCCGAGCAATCAATGTCAGATTTAATGTTTGTTTTAACACCAAACGGGGTGGCAACAACCCCATCTTTTTATTGTCTAATGTTATGACACTTTGGGTTTTACAGGAATTTTTTCACCTTGCTAGATATTTTCCCTTTATGCTATTTCTAGCAATTAAAGAAAAGCTGTTAACGTGATAGCAAAAATTATATTCGAATATGCCAGTTTACTAATGGATTCAAATTTATGCATGTTTTCTTGCCAACGATAGTCGTTTTGTTATACTCCTTAAAATGGTAAATATCACTTCAACTACAATAGCAGGTACCAGAACCCAGTTGGTTATTTCGGGCAAGCATCGGGCAAGCTATCGTATCAAAAACAACCTTTGTGATTGAGGAATGAATAAAATTTGCATCAATTATTAAACCCGCCTATAATGAGCTGGATGTCATTATCACTTTGCCATCACTAACTGCATATAGATTTCTAAATGCTGTCGTAATATCTATCCACTAAATTTTATGTGCTGCTTGATAGAGATATATTTATGGATAGGACTTTATGTAGAACTGGAATATACATTTTCTTGCTGCATACTTAAAGAGCTGAATTACTTTTAACTAGCACTGAATCGTCTACTCTTTTTCTGTGCGCTTATTGTTCCAAATTCAGAGAGAGTTGCAAGAAAGTTGTGATCGATTCAAGCTTGCCAATCAAAATCGTTGCTGCACGTTGAGCCTCGTAAACATGGATACTACGAACCAATCAGAATAGCTGTACCAATTTGCTGTTGATTTGCGATTGCCTGCAAGATTCTTGTAGTATCTCCATAGTCATTGTTCTGCTTGCAATGCAATCTGGGACATGTTACACAATAAAAGCTGATATAAAATCTAATTACGAAAATACTGTTTCCTTCCGTTTTCATAGTTATTACTTCGGTATGTGACAATTGGTTAATGTTTTTTTTTCTTCTTATCGATACTTTCATAATTCATCTCGTATTACAATCTCTACTTCTTATTACCTCTTATTTAACAATTCAATTAATGTAATAATGGATTTAAGCAAATATAACTCATTTTCATGTGGCAAGAACAGTAACAACTCCCATTGTTGTGACTGAGGTATAGATTTATATCTTGCGGAACTCTTAACTCCATTTGGAAAATATGTATTCATTATCATAATCTATGAACAGTACTCTACAATAGCATTTTTGTGGGTATTGTCTTACACAGTAGATATCTGCCTAACTTATGTGACTAGTATTAGTTTTAACTCAGTACAAAGTATAATGCTTGTTGGGTTTGTTGTAATGTTGGTAATGCAACTCACAATTATTTCTCATATTCTAGGCTATTTTTTTTATATTTCAGAACAAATATAATTGGAATGTTTTTTTTTCTAATAGTCAATGTGGAAGAATGGACACAACTTCCAAACATAGCAAGCTTGGCGGAAGTTCTGATTTGACAAAAAAATGAAAGGGATTTATTTGAAAATTGTTGTATGATCCACATTTTTTATATTGATTTATTTTCTGCTCCTTGGTGTTGCAGTATTATACTTGATTGAGGACATAAAGAAAATTTTAGCTGTTTGCCATATTATCTGTATAAATATATTTAAATATATATTATAAGAATACACTTCATGTATGGTTTTATTATTTTTGTGACAAATATAGGCATAACGTCAGCCAAATAATAACTACCTGTATGCGATTATTGTAATTTTTTAGTGTTCAGAGGAACTTCTTGGTGTATAATTACATCTGGGGCCTGTAACACAAAGAGATACAGTTTATTTTGCAATTCATTGTATCTCTATGGTACATGTTTTGCCATAGACTTACGATAAATATTTGTTGTGAGTTTAATTGTATCTTTTTTGTTACAGGCCCCTGAAATGATATCAATGAGAAAAATTGAGAGGAAGTGTCTTTAATTGGAAACCATTTTATTTGAAATATAACATATCAACTATGAGAAAGGAAATGACATTGAATCATACATACAAAGAAATGGTGTATCAGAAAATATGGAGACCAAGGTTTAATATCCTTCCCTGAGGGAGATATGAAATGAGTGACACGAATATATTTAGCTTTGACAAAGAAAATGGATTTATGACTCCTAGGACTGCATTACAAACATTGTTCCGAAAAAAAATATATGGAAATTGTCCCTCAAACAGATGACATGACAAACTAATATAAAGACAGAGAGGATGATATTAAGAAAGAAAGAAATGAGAAGTGGAGGACTAAGAAAGGAAAAGAGGGGAGTATAAAAGGGGCAATGTGAGGAGGAAAAGAAAAGGGGAAGAGAGAGGGAGGGAAGATTGGTGACTTTTCAGAGAATGGAGAGGGGAGAGAGAATGGAAGAGAGGAATTGAGGGAAGGGGAAGGAAGGAAAGGGTAAGAAAGGATAAAGGACGGGGAGAGAGAGATGGACAAAGAGGGATAGGGAGTGAGAAAGGAGAGAGAGAGTGGGGGAGAGGGGGGAGTAGGGAACAAAAAAAGAGGGAATGTGGATTGGGAGAGGGAAGGGGGGGTAGAATAAGGATTATTTATTAAATGAAACATACACAATGCAAGGATAATGAACTTAAAATCCCATTATTATACTATCAGTATAATTAGTATAATAGTGTTATTATACTATTATTTAGTAAAGAGACAACTAAAGAGAAAGCAAAATATCACATAAGAACCCATGTTCTATCCTTAAAAAAAATAACAATAAGCTAAATACAGAACAAAAGGATAATTAAGGGCAAATACTTGCAAGTAAGGGTAACGAATAATATAAACAATATTAACTTTACAAACCAACATTAAAAACATGAGATTGCTTCATACGATGGACACAAAGAAATCCAAATATAGGCATGCCTAAACTGGCAGACTACATATATTTATTGCCAATTAATTCTCCCACACTTGTCTTAATGCGATGGTTTCATGTGCCATTTTTGTATTAGTAATAATAATGATAATACTCCTAATAAATATCATTCTTAAAACCACCCTCCTTATCCCTTAGGATTATCACTCACAGAAAAGCCACATCCTTTTAATAAAAGAAAGAAATTCTATTTATATCCAGTGACGCACAAAAGGGTACACACACTACTGCCGTGTAAAGATTCACCAGGGAGGGTGTTTCACCAAGATAAGAAAGACTTTACGCACGACTCTACGTTCGACTGGTAACCCTTCTTGCGCGTAATGATTCATAATAGTGCGGGCATTCAGCGCAAGAATTGATACCAGTCGAACATGAGTTGTACATAACTTTAAGAATGATTTGGTGAAACACCTCCCAGGTGCTGTGAAACAACTTCAGGCAGAACTGGGTGGGATTTGAACCCATGACCATTTGGTNGAACTGGGTGGGATTTGAACCCATGACCATTTGGTTACTAGACCAGCATCATAAACCCTTGACCAACTGAGCACCTAAAGGTGTGGTCACACTGGCCGAACGGAGCTGTAGCGGTCCTTTAGCGATATGGATTTAGTCTGCAAGGACAGACCCTAGGCTTTCAGTGTGCATGCGCAGACCCTGTATCATGTTCTGCGCATGCACACACCAAAAGTCTAGGGTCTGTCCGTGCAGACTAAATCCCTACCGGTAAAGGATCACTACAGCTTCGCTCGGCCACACCTTTAGGAATTGGGCTTTGTGAAATCAATTTTGTCAGTTGCATCCTTGTTATCCATATATGAATCTTCTTCAAACCTCTTTTATCCATTATCACACAGCAGTATTATGTGTTCCTCACTTGTGGTCAGTTTGAGACAGCTAATAACTCTTTAATCAACTTTGAGAAACCTAAAGTAAACCTGTACTAAACTGATTTATAGGAAACATTTACAAATGAAGCAAAGTTCCAGTGATTTTTCCATACAGTGGAAACTCGGTATAAAGAGATCTGATACCACGGCAGGGCGCTACAAACCCACTTGCCCGCATGCCCGGGGCAACAAAATTAAGCTGTCGGGCAAGTAAATGAAATAGTCACTTGCCCAAAAGGGCAAGTAGCAGTTTTATACTAGTTTTTCTCTCCATGTGCAGCTTGGCATTGACCATCAATTTTTGGCAAGACAAAGTTTTGTTCGGGCAAGTGATTTGAAAACTTGGTTGCCCGACTGGGCAAGTGGTGACAAAAATTCTTGTAGGACACTACATGGTATTCCTTTGGTAATAATCTGTCATCAGCTCTTACCCACCAACGATTGGAACCAGGTAGTCCCTGCACAAAGTCTAAATGAATTACAGAATTTAGTTGACAATGGTTAATAGGTTATTGTGTTTACACCCTGATATAACAAGATTACAGTGGAAACTTTGTATAAAGAGATCTGATATAACGAAATACCTGCAATAAAGAGGTAAAAAATCTGGTGCCAGCTCATTATAACTTATCGTTTTTTAACTCTGCTATACTGCTATAACAAGGTATTTTTGATAGTCCCAAGCACCTCGCTATACTGAGTTTCCACTGTATTGGTAAAACAAGATATTTTTACTGGTCTCAATCCCTTTGATATACTAAGTTTCCATTATCTCAAAATACTCTGAAGCTATCATAGCACAAGTTTTGTGCGAGGGGAATTTGTTTGAAATAAACGATATAATTTTTTTTACATGCACTTGGCATTTTTCAATCACTCTTTGCCTCCCAATCTCCTTCTTTTTTTTCTTCACAATATTCTACATTTGCCTTGTATTGATATATACATCTGATAATTCAATTAATTACTTTGCATATATTACTGAATATATAACGGGCAAGCCATGGGCGAGCACTCCAGATAATAAACAATATTAAACATCAGAGAAAACTTCTGATACACAATCAATTAGTTTCATATACAAATTACAAAAAAGAGGCACTTAGAATGAAGAGAGCAAGATATAGATTTTCCCAGTCAATTCTATACTTTCCTAAAAGTGAGTAATGCTATGGTTCCAATCACATACAAACCTGGAAGCAACTCGATTCAACACAACTCTTTGTTAAATTCACAGTTAGCTGCCTGGGAACAAAGAGTCTTGTTGAATTGTATTGCTCCCAGGGCCCTATGTGAATGGGGCTTAGGAGCATTGCATTTTGTGTGGAATTCATTCTACACATAGGAGTGACACAAAATTAAAGGTAAAATATAACTTAATATATAGGAAGAAGTATGAAGTAAACAAGGAAAATCTACATTAGAAGAATATTTCCATCTAGCAATGATACAAATAATTTTCCTACTGAACATGTGTAATAATCTTGAAAAAAAAAATAGAGACACAAGAGCGTCAAAAACACAAATATATTCAAATGCCAAGGTCAAATAAAACATAGAATATCCATTGTAAAGTACCTAAAAACAAGAATATTGCATTAAAAATAAAGTCCAATATATCTTATCCAACTTTGTTAAATATTACATTACACATCTTATAAACATCACATTTCTTACTTTAATTTTTTTTATCAGTACTGCGTCTCGGGTTACATTGTAGAATGACCAATAACTTCAAAATTTGAATTTCGGGAAATGTTTACTATCAGAGATAAAACTATGTGTATCTCTCTAGAGTTGTTCCTCCCAAGGTACTGACTTTTGCAAGTTGAGTCAGACAGTAGCATGTCTGAATTAAGTTATGAGTACATTTCATTATTGCACTTATATGAATATAAGTATTCAAACAAATATATATGAATATAATTCAAAATGCATACCAAACCAACCAGGCAAAGAAAAAACAAAAACTTAAAGACTGGGTCTGCGTCAGATATATCTTGCTTTGATTAAGAGCAGAAAAATGAGATGAACAGATTAAAAAAAGTTTGAAGTAAATCCGACAAGAAATGAGAAAGTTATGAATATTTCAATGATAATGATTGAACGGCTGTTTTCATTGGTCACGTGTCATGACAACGTCATGCACTTCCTGTCAGTAAACTTATTACCATTTATTGTTTTTAAGAATCCATTTTACTCCATGAATGCTTNNNNGATTAAAAAAAGTTTGAAGTAAATCCGACAAGAAATGAGAAAGTTATGAATATTTCAATGATAATGATTGAACGGTTGTTTTCATTGGTCACGTGTCATGATGACGTCATGCACTTCCTGTCAGTAAACTTATTACAATTTATTGTTTTTAAGAATCCGTTTTACTCCATTAATGCTTTTTTTTTAATCTTCAAAAGGTTGAATCAATAAATGCATTGGTATCCATGTAAATATTGAAGGATATATTTTCTGGCGCAGACCCAGTCTTTAATCAAATGAATTGTGAGAACAAATCCTCAAATGCATAAAACAAAACAAAAAGGTCTTCAAAAATGTCAAAATGAGTAAATACACATGAAAAACAACAATGTGAATGTAAACCGTGGATAGAAGAAAAGGAAAAAAAAGCAGAAGAAGACAAGAGAAAGAGAGAAATACAATTCTACCACAAATCTGAAAATTTCATTATCAAATTTACTGTTTAGTTTTAAATTTCTATCAATTTGTTCAACATACATTGATCAATTTTACTCTTAATCTTGTATTGTATCCAGTATTTCTATTTCATCACTTTAATTAATTTTCTCTGAGCACCTTGAGAATCTAATTAGGATGGAAGAGTGCTATATAAGATCCATGTGGTATTGTTATTCATTATTAAACGGTTACTCCACGCCAAAAATAACTGGCTTTGATTAAGAGCACACAAATTAGACAAGCATATCAAAAAAAGTTTGAGCAGAATCGGACTATGAATAAAGAAGTTATGAATTGTTGAAGGATGTTTAAAAATAATTAAAACAGTTATATTTTTAGCAAATTGGCAACTTTGGATCACGTGACTTGGAATGTTGATGATGTAGGTTCGTCACTTCTCTTACCATTAATAGCCTACATGTATATATATATATATCATTGCTTTTTAATCCCTTGATTTTTTTATCTTTAGAGCAAATCCCTTTATGTTGATGAATAATCATATAATATATATTCAACAATTATGATCAACAAATGTTTAGCTTCAAAACAGGGTTTTTTTTTGGAAGATGAAATAAGAAATTATTGAATAAATATGATTTTAATAAGAAATAATGAATAATAAGAATATTCATTCATATAATGAATTGCTCTAATTAAGAGAATGTAAATATTATCAACACTACTTCAATGACGTATCTAGTTCTGATGATTTGAATGATGCTATCAATTGATTGCTTGTTATGCGCAGTTGAGTATATTCCTATAGAAATTGCGCAATATAAATGTACAATTATTAATTGTTATTATTGATTGCATAAATATGTAAATTAATATTTCAATGATTAATTTCTTTTAGATTTTATTGTTTTGTACAACTTATTATGTTTGTTGTTGTTTTTCAAATCCTATTTTCTTCTTTTTGTTAATTACTTTTGTCATTGTAAATCCAAAGTGAAAAAAATATTCATTTACCAGAATTTACAGTGGTTACCGACGTCGCGAAAGGGTAATTACTGCGCAAAATACATATTTCTTATTAAATACATTGTTTATTGATATCATATTTCGATATCTCTTCTTTATGACCAATATTTTTTAGTTATAATCAAGAATTACATAGATAAATTCGTCGAGAAAGTAATCATTTTTGTGTCCATATGGCTTATAAAACAGAGCATAAACAGCAAAGAGATATAATACACTTATTCTATAATTCACTTATTCGGGTCACGTGACCCGAAATTGCCAATTTGCTGAAAATATAACTGTTCTAAATTTAAAGATATTTTTCAAATATTCATAACTTTTTTACTTGTTGTCCGTTTTCGCTCAAACTTTTTTTGATCTATTTGTCTGATTTTTGGTGTGGAGTCTTCCTTTAACCGTATTACATCTTGTTACCATTCTCACTACTAACAATAGACAATACCAAACAATATCTTGTGATGTCATCGATATCAATCGGTTGCAGCTGGGAAAGTGACTTCCAGTTTGGGAATCAACTGCACGTGTGAAGTCTATCATTTTGGATAATTGCAAATTGGCACTTGGAGCTGCATCACAAAAACGCTTCATGGTGTAATAATAGCTAATATAGCAGGTGTTCAAAATAGTTAATACAAGTATGATTTTTCACTCTAAAACCTGACAAAAATGAACACAAGTGCACAAATGTCTGTAATCTAAAGTGGGTACCCAGCTCACATTATTCGTTTACGCTAAAAACCGTACAGCGCCATCTGCAGTTCTTGATTTATTGTTGATGACGAGAATTTGAGTGGAATGATCTTTGGTCTATCTAATTAACCTTGTTATATCTTTAGTACATTTTGAGATTTCTTTATTATGAGTTACGCCTGTCAAAACAAGTTGATATTTGCGTGGCTTCTTGAAGATCACTGGATGTCACGTAACATTAATATTCAACTTTTTGTCCAAATTTTAAAACAATAACAATATTTCATTTGAGAAAAGCAAGCAATAGTAGTTGTACCAGCATCAACAATAAAATGTGATTCATTCAATTCAAATTTAGAATTTCTTGCAAATGACTTCCCTCATATACATTTTTAAAATCAATCACATAGAACAAATCTTTTGTAGATGCATTTTTTTTCTTTTGAGAGATGCATGTTTTTCATAGCTCAGAATCAACATATATTTATGTATGCTAATCGTTTTAAATGATTCAGAATTACAAAAAACTAAATTAGAATTATATATATAAACATCTTTATGATAACTAAGAATTTAGATATCTATTCCTCTGCCTCAGTCTAAATAATTAAAACATGTTATAATTGATTCCAACCAGAATTCAGTTTTAAAGTCAAGGCCAAATTCAAGGGCAAAACAAATCATTTTGGTGGGGAAGAAAATATATCAAAAAATCTAGATATTTATTATTCAACTGTCTCAGTCTAAATCACTACTACATGTAATTGATGATTCAAACCGGAACTCAGCTTTAGAGTTGATGAAAAATTCAAGGGAAAAAAAAAATCATTTTTTGGAAGCTTATTGTTTAGGGTCTGTCAAACTCTGGCCTTGCCTAGATTGTTTGGTTCCAACTCTCGGAATAAGAATCTGGACCTCTCCTTGTTCTCGGCCTTCTGGTTCTTGGACCTGGTCCATGTCTGGGTCTGCATTCCATTTAAATCCATAGTTCTTCATAAGTCTCTCCTGTTGGGACTGTACCTCACCATCCTCTCTCATCTGCACAAAGCAAACAAATGAATAAATGATAAATTCCCTACCAGTCAGAACTATGAAAAGGATTTCACAATTACCAACAAAAAAAAGTATAATATACTGCTTTGCATGGATGAATAGAAAGAAAACCTTCTCCGACATAGTGTATAGTCCAGGGGGGTGTTTCATCAAGATTTGTCGCAGCGACAAGGAGTCATTTTCCGACAGTTCCCATAGCAACTGTCAGCGATAGTGCTTTTCAGCCAATCACAATGAAGGAATTTGTCAGCGCTGACTAATTGTCTCTGCGACAAATCTTGATGAAACACCCCCCTGGAATTTGACGGAGAGTCTTGACCTTGGCATTGAGGGAGGAAAGCCTTGGCTTTTGCTCTGAGTGAAAACGTCTTAGATTGGAACACATAAGCCTTTTTTCCATTCCAAAATTGATATTCTATTAACTTACCACCAGACCAAATATGAGGTTCCTGAAATAGCTGTTATTCTCCTCGCTGAGCACAGCAAAGCCTTCATCCTCGGTCCCTTGGTCAGGCCACCCCTCTGGGACACAAGTCCTTGAGGTTTCAAGGCTTAGGTTTGGTCTTAAGGGTTAAAATCTTTAGTCTTGGTCCAAACTTAGGAACATTTTTTTACAAAAGAAGTACAGTCTCAGTTTTAGCATTGAAGGAGGTGGGAGGGGGGGGGGGGTCTTTGCAACTGGCCTTGATGGAAGATAGTCTTGACCAAGAAAGAGTAAAGTCCCTGAATTTGTCATGAAGGAGAGTCTTGGCCTTGGCTTTGAGGGAGGAAAGCCTTGGTTTTAGCCCTGAGATAGGAAAACCTAAGCTTTGGCCATTACGGAGAAAAACCTAAACTTGACTATTCACTTACCACCAGACCAAATATGAGGTTTCTGAAGTAGCTGCTATCCTCCTCACTGAGCACAGCAAAGCCTTCATCCTCCATCCCTTGGTCAACCTACTCCTCTGGAATGTAAGTCCTTGAGGCTTTGAGCCTTGGCATTGGCCTTGGGGAAGAAGAAATTGACTATGGCCTTAAAGAGGATAGTATTAACTTTCACCCTAAGAAAGTGATATCCTAGCTTTGGCCATGAAGAAGAAGAGACTCGGTACTGGCCTTAATAGAGAGAAGCCTTTACTTTGGCTCCAACCTTGCCCTTGAGGATTTGTGCCTTGATTGCACCACTATTCAATTAACTTACCACCAGACCAAAGATGAGGTTTCTGAAGTAGCTACTATCCTCCTCACTGAGCACGGCAAAGCCTTCATCCTCCATTCCTTGGTCAGGCCACTCCTCGGGAACGTATGTCAGGATACGCACCTCCATCTGGCCAGCACCTATTCAGCAAGGATAGGAAAGAGATGAGAAACAAAACCTAGTCGACAACATGTCTGTGCAACAATGGGGCTTTCATTATCATTTGTATGTGTGCGTGTGCGTTTGGAATTCGAAACAAAAGGAAGAATTAGAAACCTCCATCTGGCTAGCACCTAATCAAAATAGGAAAGAGATGAAAAAAAAAATATTTAGTTGAGAGCTTGTCTTGCAACAATGGAGTAATTATTATAATTTGCCTGTGTGTTTGGATTAGTAACAGAAGGGCAAATTAGAAACAGGAATTGGAATATGCACCTCTATCTGCCTAGCATCTGACCGGTTAAGATTGGAAGGAGACAGGAGAGACAAATCCTAGTTGTTAACTTCTTTTTTTCCACGAGGTTATTATCATTATTTGTGTGTGTGTGTTCGAAAGTGGAAACAGAAGATCTTGACATTTCTAAAAGAAGCATACATTAGAAACCTTTTCATATATATACTCAAAAATTTACTCCACTGTAAAAGTAAATAGCCGTCCTCAAGACTGTACTTTTTATTCATGACAGCCATTGTTATATAAGCTCCTTTTCTGCCATGTAATTTGTATGGCATGTTTAGAAGTTTATGAAAAAATTATGAAATTTGTTTGAACGTCTCTCAATCAATTTTTTGTATTAATCTGAAGAAGAAAATATTAGATTATCTCATAAGTCCACTACATATCAAAGACTAAATTACAAATCAAGTTGATTATTAAATGCATGAAAATACTTTCAGATGTTTTAATCTTTATTTAACAGGAACATTATGATGAATTCAAAGTTAAGGTGGTATTTTCGATATAAAGACATTTTCAGTCTAAGATACATTAGCTTCTGTAAGACTTCTATATCTCAAAACCAATATGAGATGACTCACCCTCTTAATTTAGTCCTGACTTCTCCAACTGCTTCAAGGTTGCTTCTCTTATGTTTTGATGATCGGTGTAAAGAAACTAAATCTGATCTCTCAAATTTATCTGTGATGGAACTTAAACTGTACCTGATCTGCATTGGCTTACCTTCTTTATTCAGTCCTGACTTTTCTAACTGCTCCGAGATAGCTTCTTCTGTGTCTTGATGATCAGTGTCAAGAAACTAGAATTAATCTGTCTCGAAATTTGAACTAAAACTAATCTTAGACTGGCTTACCCTCTTTATTAAATCCTGACTTCTCTAACTGCTCCGAGATGGCTTCTTCTTAATGATTGGTGTCGTAAACTAAAACTAAAACTTATTTAAGATTGCCTCACCCTCCTTATTTAGCCCTGACTTCTCTAACTGTTCCGAGATAGCTTCCTCTATATCTTGGTGATCTGTGTCAAGAAACTTAAGCTCCTGTTCCGACGAGGCCTTCTGATCTTTATCCAATTTGACCCTTGTGATACGAACTTTGACCCTACTGCTCGTGTCACTTGTTGGAGAGGATACTTTGCTCTCGGAAGACGCTGTCTCTCCTTTGAAATTGACTGAAAGTAAGGGATAAAGAAATAAATATTCATTAAAAGAGCTGAATCATCTAAATAACAAGATTTAAGGAGTGTTGTTCAAAAGTTGCATTTGATCGCAAGTTGCAGTTGAACGAAATGTGCAATCAAAATCACTTTTTCATGCATGTCTTGTTAAAAGCGCATACCAAACACAAATGAAAATGTGCGTCACAATTTGCAACTGATTTGCAGTTAATTTGCGTTCAATTGCTACTTTCGAACAACACCCCCTAAATATATGTGGCCTCTTGCTATCCTTAAAACTAATACCTTGAAGTATGACATAATAAAATAAACATTTGCAATCTCAAAACACTGAGTGTAACACTCAGAAAGCACATGGCTTTGGGCAAATGAAAAGAGAAGCAAGTTTTTTTTTCACCATTGCTGCCCATGGGGGTTTATCTGCGCAGGTGGAAATGTCATGGTGTAGTAGTTCCGACTCTTGCCTTTCAACCACAGGATCGTAGGTTCGAATACCATCCATGACACTAAATTTCTTCAGCAAGAAATTCACTCACATTGTACTGGACTCGACCCAAACAAGGTGACTGGATACCGGAAAATGTTTTCTTTGAAACGCAGCAAGCCGCTTACAGCTACATTGCTAAATCCATGGTAATTATACTACATTGTAGAATGTTTGTAGATTGACTTCTGGCGAAGTTCATGTCAGGTACAACAAAAGAATGTATGATTATCATTATCACAGTGCTTCATCATAGTGAGGGAAGTGTGCAAATGCACATTTACAGATTGCCAAAGCTCAATTATCCAGAGGTTTGCAGATCTGGGCATAGCATTGACTAAATTTTATTTCAATACCTGACAATGTCAAAACGACTTCTGAAAATATCTTATCAGGTTGTATTTTACTACAGTATAATTCTACTGTGACTTTTCAATTTCAGAGAAAAGAAGAAAAAACAAGCAAATAAAAATACATGTTAGGCCATTGTGTCGGTCGGTGGAGGACAACCAAACAATTTTTTTTTTTTTGCTCAACTAGGGGGGGGGGGGGGTGTGGGGATCTTATAATGGCTCATTCACATACAACCAAGGTTCTAATTTAAAATGGTTAAATCGATACGCACCTTTTTCTTTTAATTGCCTAACGAGCTTGTTGAAGGTTTCTGCCAACTGAAGCTCCACAACCAAGGTTCTAATCTAAAATGGTTAAATCGATACATACCTTTTTCTTTTAATTGCCTAACGAGCTTGTTAAAGGTTTCTGCCAACTGAAGCTCCAGATCTTCTTTTTTCTCCTTCTTATCCCCTTCTTCCACTTCTTCTTCCTCATCCTTGCTTTCCTTCTTCATCAAGCCTCCAGAGGCATCATCTCCTCTTAAGCCTTCTCCTAGCTCATCATCTCCCCCAGGTTCTCTACCTAGGACTTCATCCTTCATTAATCCTTCCTCCATCGGATCTTCACCTCCTACATCGTCCTTCAAATTGGATTCCAAAATCGTGACGGGACTCTCCGTGATATCTTCTGATGCGTCAATCTCCGCTTGAAGGGCCTCATTCATCACCTTAGTGTCCGATATGTCCTTGTTAATTTGCTACGGTGAGGAATCGTGAGGGATAAAATGATGTAATTAGAACAATGGAGCGATAGATGTCTGAGATACAATTTTAGAAGCGAAGAAATCATACAATGAAACCATTGGCCTTTGCGGTAATCCTGTTATTCAGGTTTGGTGCTACTTATGATCTGTAATTGGGAACACTTGAAAATAGATTTACATAAGTATGTAACCATTTATCGGTTTCCAAGGTCGGGAAATTAGCCAACGCCCAACTATACAATGAAATCATATAACAATATATAATACTATATAATGTATGTATACCCCCTACTTTTCCAAAACTATTTACAATCGCTCACATCTGATTTGTAAACTAGGTGTAATGCTCTTAAATGATAACAACTCACATAATCCATGAAGTGAAATATAATGGAAGAAAAGTGGGGTCAGATATACAAATGGTTGCCTAATTTATGGATTTGCCCTTAGAAATTAACATACTATAGAAAAAAAATCATTCATCAGAACTTGGCTGAATCCAGCACAATGTGAATGAATTAATACTTGGCTGGTTTCTGATTAGGAGATGCAAGTGTTTAGGTGGTGTTGCCAAGAAATTACGATTGATTGCAAGTCAGATGCAAATTGAAACAACCTCTTTCACTCACAGACAGTCTACAATTTTAACAATACGTGCA
>BQKZ01001255.1:86204-98978 GCA_036244855.1 Temnopleurus reevesii | reverse complement strand
AAACGCATTCAAATCAAAGCTTAAAACATATCTCTTTGACACGCCATTATAATAAGTCTACTTTACCACTCATGTCTTTACTTTAATTAAGAGTCTTTAAGCGCAGTAGAATATATTAATATAGTTTCTGCGCTATATAAGTATTATTATTATTATTATTATTAAATAACATTATCTTTACCGTTTGTGTTCTTCCTCAGGTATTCCACCAATCTTATTGTCAGAGGTGTATAACTTTACAAAACTTCCCCTAGCATCTTATGCAGATAATCCATCTGAGGTATGTTTGCCATTGGGTGTAGTGTGAAAAATATACCAATAGTTGTGTGAAAATAGCTACAATTTTATTTATTTAATTATCAATTAATTCATACATTTGCTTATTTGTTTATTTATTAATTTTTGTTTTCCATTGGAAGACAAGAATTGCATGCAGAATAACAGGGCTTGAAATAGGATTTCATCAGGGAATCATATACAACACAATTTTGATGAAGGGCACCTTATTATTCAAGTCAAAACAATAGAGAACAAAAAGAAATCACAAGAGGGCACCATAGCATGCAAAAAGGGCACCCATGACAATTACATTGGGTTGCTTTAGGATAATTCAACCCATGGAGTAAAATCATGAATGTCCTAATAGAAAATAATTGTAAGATAGGAAATATTCTTCATATTCTTCTACGATCTTGATATAAAACAGTAATTTTCATGAATCACTAAATTTTGCTTGTATATCAAGGTAGTCAGGTTTACTATTTACTATTTCAGCGAATCTTTTCAGATGCTCCAATTCTCATCAGTAAATTTTGCTTCCTACATGCAAAGCTTCTTGTTGTGACTAGTCTTGATTTGATATTTTTTCATTTGTGATTTCTGATGAATTGTTAATTTATTGATCTGGTATGCAAAATAATATATCATGCATAGTATAATCACATCTGTAGAGTTCTGTGAATTGTAGCAAGTATCAAAGTGAATTATATATTATATTGTGTGTAATTTTATCATACTTAGGGAGCAGCATCATTAAAAGTACTATTGGATGTAGCACTGCAGTCCATTCCTTCCAGTCATTGGTCATCCACACCAGTTGCCTTGAAGGCTACAGCTGGTCTGAGGCTTATACCAGAAGACAAGGCTAATGCTCTTTTAGATGAAGTGAGTTTGACTTAAATGAACTGTGCAAGTGAGATTATTTTGTTACCTGTTATCACTATAAATGCT
Source organism: Temnopleurus reevesii (assembly GCA_036244855.1). Lineage (NCBI taxonomy): Eukaryota > Metazoa > Echinodermata > Echinoidea > Temnopleuroida > Temnopleuridae > Temnopleurus > Temnopleurus reevesii. The sequence continues at coordinate 97,748 of BQKZ01001255.1, read as the reverse complement.
CAGAACAATAGATAAAGGGTGCAGCACCTTTAAAATTGCTTTTAGATGTAGTACTGTGGTCCATTCCATCCAGTCATTGGTCATCCACATCGGCGGCCTTGAAGGCTACGGCCGGTCTGAGGCTTATACCAGAAGACAAGGCTAATGTTCTTTTAGATGAAGTGAGTATAAAGTTAATAATAGTATGCAGTGCAATTCAGAACAATTTGATACTTGTTTAGATGCTCAGAACATTAAATAAAGGGTGCACCTTTAAAATTACTTTTAGATGTCGCACTGTGGTCCATTCCATCGAGTCATTGGTCATCCACACCGGTCGCCTTGAATAATGATAATAATAATAATACACTGCTTTTATATAGTGCTTATCAACTCTTCATTAGCATTCTCTAAGCGCTCTACAATTGCAGCATTATTACCCTGGCTTTAGCCCAGCAGCCACTTCATTAGCGCACTTGGCATTTCAAGGAAAAAATCCTACCAGGTACCCATTCACCTCATCTGGGTTGAGTGCAGCCTTAGGTGGGATTCGAACCTACGACCCTGGCCTCTGGTTGAAAGGCGAGAGTCAGAACCACTACACTACTGCTGGTCTGAGGCTTATACCAGAAGACCAGGCTCATGCTCTTTTAGATGTTCAAAGTTGCTACAAAGTTGCAAGTGATCACAAATCAAGTGCAAATCAACTCCTAATTGGAAAGTGCATTTTCATTTGCGCACTGTCTGTGCTTTTGACGTGACGGGTATGAAACAATAGTTTTGATTGGTGCTTGCTGATCAACTGGAATTTGCGTTTGTAACTTTGTAGCAATACCTCCTTAGATATGAAGTGTAATTCAAATTCTTTTGCTGCTTGTTATCACTATAAATGGCCAGAATAATAGACATGGTGTAATTATTCAGAATTAAATGATGAACTCCTCAAAACTTGAATAATCCCTTCCCTTATGGACCAGTGATCCCACAGTTATCCCATTTTTTGAGCTTTATGGTGATAACTGTTAAGCATGTAATTCTGAATTGCACTGAAGCTATGCTAAACCCTATTGGGAACTCTTTATCAAGAATATTTACTTAAAATTTCACTGATGCCCAATCATTAATATACATGGATCTTGAATGAAGAAACACAGTATATACGATCTAACCTGTTTATAGTGGCCATCCAAGGGAAACAGAAAAATTGGCCACTGCCGACAGGAGACCTCTATAGACTGGTTCTATAACGCATGATTTCATTTGGAGGAAATGATTATAGGTAGCCACTGAAGATAGGCAGTCACTGTAGACAGGTGGCTGCTAAATATTCTGGTTTTACTGTATATCCCATTGACCTTTTATTGTCCATGTTCACATACAATTTCTGACATATGAGTATTCTCTTACCAAAATGTTAAGTGATTTAACTGTTTTTACGAATTGCTCATGTCATTAAAAGTTCATGAATTTCCTACTAATCATTCTGTTTTTCTTGAATGGTTTTATCCTGTTTCCCTTATTTTTTTGCTCCTGTTAAAATAAAGATAGTCATCGTCAGAACTTCATTTGATGTCAGAATTATGTATAATTCTTTTTCTGTAGGTATATTCTTTATTCCAAAGCTCTTCCCTCCATGTTGAGACTCCACAAGCTACAGTTGGTATTATGAACGGGACCGATGAAGGCATCTTTATGTGGGTTACAGTTAATTTCCTCAAAGGTGAATACTTTTAAGAAACTGAATGTCTTCTTTTGTATGAGTTTGTAGAATAATGATATCACTATATGCATATATTCTATTGCGCTTGATACTAGTAACCATATTATTACCCTGGCTACAACTGCCGAGCCAGCCACTTAGGCGCTCAAGCATTTCAAGGAATAAATTTCTACCAGAATAGAAATGATACTGCATCTTATTTGGCTGTTAATTTCCTTCTGGAAGAAATTCATTGAATGCAGAGATGTACTATGTGCTGTAACTTGGTAATAATTTTTATTTATTTGTTTTTATTTCAGTAGGGTTGCCAAGTCAGTGATCATAGCACTGTTTTTTTTTTCAGCATTGTTGATTCAACAGATCGCTTAGAAACACTTTCTATGAGATGCTATGTAAAGGTTATTATTGTATCCCCCGAACAGTGGTTCGGAGGATACTATGGATTTAGCCTCGTTGTATCCCCCGAACAGTGGTTCGGAGGATACTATGGATTTAGCCTCGTCGCGCCGCCGCCGCCGCGTACGCCGCAGAGATTTGCTTGTGAACGCTCTACAGGTCCGAGTTCTTGTCCGATCATTTTCAAATGTAGTGTGAAGGTGTCTGGTGGATAGAGGATGAAGCTTATTGATTTTGGTGTGGGGCGGAGTCCTCGTTGCCATGGTAACCATGATTTAATAGAATAATTAATATTACCTTGTGAACGCTCTACAGGCCCGAGTACTTGTCCGATTTTTTTTCGAATTTGGTGTGAAGGTGTCTGTTAGATAGAGGATGAATCCTATCGATTTTGGTGTGAGTCGGAGTCCTGGTTGCCATGGTAACCATGATTTAATATAAATACTTAATATTACCTTGTGAACGATCTACAGGTCCGAGTTCTTGTCCGATTATTTTAAAATTTGGTCTGAAGGTGTCTTATGGAGAGAGGACGAAGCCTATTAATTTTGTTGTGGGGCGGAGGCCTGGTTGCCATGGTAACCATGATGTAAACAAATAGTCAATATTACCTTGTGAACGCTCTAGAGGCCTGAGTTCTTATCCAATCATTTTCAAGTTTGGTATGAAGGTGTATGAAGGATAAAGGATGAAGCCTATTGATTTTGGTGTGGGGCGGAGACCTGGTCGCTATGGTAACCATGATGTAAAGAAATAGTGGTACAACAACATACACCACCAACCTGGTTCAGTTGACAGTAATAAAACCCACAACAGTGCAATGCTGTTGGTTCGGGGGATACATGTGCTCGGCTGCGCAACTCGCCGAGCGCGCAATTTCTAGTTATTTATTACACTGGTCAACAATATTTTACTTTTTGAATGTTTATCTGCTTTAACATGAATCTGATGCGCTGAATCTGAATATGACATTCTTTTTCTCAATCAAGTCAATTTTCAAACTATCCCTCAAAAACTTGACCTGATTGAGCAAAACCAATATGATATTTTGATTGAAAATCACAGATAACAATTTTTTTTGTTGACATGTGTTATCTAGATTTTTGTTCTTCTTTTACTCTGTTCATTATTCATCTTACAGGTGCACTCATAAACTCCACCCCCGAATCAAGAGGGACCCTGGATATGGGAGGAGGTTCAACCCAAGTCACATTTCTGCCTCGAAGTGAAGAAACGCTATCCCACCCTGTACATGGTAGTTACATTAAGGCGTATCCATTCCTGCATCATAATTATAAGCTGTATACAAGAAGGTAAGAACGAAGCTCGCTATTCGTATGAGTTTGTGCAAATATCAGTACTCATAAACCCCACTTTTAGCGGTACCCTTGTCATGGATGGAGGTCCCTCCCAAGTCACATTTCCTACCGTGAAGTGAGGAAACGCTCTCCCATCCTGTACATGGCAGTTATATCAAGGCGTATCCATTCCTGCATCATTAATACAAATTGTATACAAGAAGGTAAGAATAAAGATGGCTATTTGTATGAGTTTGTGCAAATATCAGTACTCATAAACCCCACTTTTAGCGGTACCCTTGCCATGGATGGAGGTCCCTCCCAAGTCATCTTCCTACTGCGGAGTGAAGAAACTCTCTCCAATCCCGTACACGGCAGTTATATCAAGGCGTATCCATTCCTTCACCACAGCTACAAACTGTATGCCAGAATGTAAGATAGTAACCAAGACCATTTATCTATATATCCATCTATCTATCTAAAAATGAGATGTGCCATCCCTTAAAAAGCATCCAACAGATGAAATAAATTGATGAGGAAAGGCCAGATGGAACTTTAACATATAACATATAAAATCTTGTGTAGTAGTGTCATTGCCTCATGGTCTAGACTTTTGTTCAGTAGTCAGAAGGTGGTGGGTTCTAAATGCTAGTCATGCTGCATTAATCAGAGGAGTTTGCACTCAGTAGTTGCCTTCCTTCTCTATCATCAAGTATGAACCAACAGGAATTTTCAAGATGATTTTCAAGGTGTGAGGTGTCATGGTTCAGTGGTTAATACTAACATATAAGGAGGTTGTGAGTTTGAATTGCAAATATGGTGTTCATTCCTTCCAAAAATTCCTTTCAGAATTAATCTATCCTCTAAAAATAGGGTTAGAGGCCAAATTGTTATTGTTTGAGTTCACTATGACACACTTTTCAGATGTGTAGTGGAGCAAGAGATATCATGGAGCAACTTTGATCACTCATGTGTGAAAATGATGACATTGTGCATGATGACATGCAAGACAGATCCATTTGGGCTTTTTCAAGAAATATAGAACCTTGTATAAAATGTTAATCACATTTTAGTAGTCCCGAACTATTTTGTTCAGTGCATATCATTACGGTATATATAGTGTTACCTTGTAATACTGTTGATGTACAGCGCCATGAGCATCATTACTGACAGACCTGTGCGCTTCAAAGAACATCACCATTATTATTATTATTTATCAGTTATTGAAAGGGTACACCATTTTAATCCTTCATAATTTTTATATTCATAGTTTCCTAGGGCTTGGACTGAAAGCTGCAAGACTTGAGATATTGAAGAGGGAAAAAGAAAATCCCATTTTTATAGGATCCAGTGATAGAGATCAACTTTCAGGTGAGCTGTCAAACTTAGACTTGCCAACAGTTCCAGAGTATTAATGAGACTTGTATTTATTTGCATTTAGAGTTCAAAATGAGGGAAAAAGTTTTGTTAGAGTGTTTTGTCTTATATAAAAGCATTTTATTTAGCCATTTGGTTATTCGCGCTCTAATTTCCTAATTTATGAATATTCTGTAACATTTCTCCTTAGGAAGTAGGGGTGATGGTGATTCTTGTTGTAGAGGAGGGAAGGGAGAGCATAGATTGTTCTGTCATTTTTAATGAGAAAATCCCCCAGGATTTTCAGCTCTTGCCAATGCCAATAATTTTATTTCATTAGATTATAAAAGATAATGCTGCATACTGGGAGTTTTCCTTTACTCCAAATGCTGTATAAGGTAAACATTTTGGTGGGAGTTACATTTTGCTAATTTTGCATGAATTTACTTCCAAAAGTTTCACTCATAATGCCAATAGACTTGGGTACAATGATCTTTCATAACATGAAAATAATTCGCTGTTATATATATGTAAATGTATCTTAAATTCAGTGAATTAATTCCCTAAAATTTACGTACGCTTGAGTATTAGCTTTTAAAGTATTGAATGATTGAACGAGTCTTTTTCAATGGTTAATAAATTCTGAATATCTTGAGGTATACCACTCATTTTTTTTTTTCCTATTGATTGATTTTCTAGTAATTATTTTTTCCAATAATTGTATAAATATTTATTAATCATCAGGTCCAGATGAATTTGCAAGCGTTTGTCTTCCTCCGATGACATCAGGCGATTGGGAGTTTGGCGGCAACACATACTCTGTCTCATCATCAAATCTGCATTCTGAGAACATTTATGAGAACTGTCTTAGCGTTGTAAAAGCCTTTATAGAGGACACTGTAATAGTGCCGACAGAAATGGAGAAAATCACTAGTGTTTATGCTTTGTCCTACTTCTGGGAACGAGCTGCTGAAATAGGCAGAGTTGGTGAGTTTTGTTGGATTCAGGAATTTAGATGAACATGATGCACCCTGAGCAAATAAGAAGAATGAAATCCTTTTCCAACATGTGGAATTAGAGATTAATTGCAGTAATTTTATATTTTCACATTAGCTTGGAATTCTAAAGGAAAGAATCATACTTGATAATCAATATGATTTAGAAAATAAAGCGTTCATGTTCATCATATACTGCAGATGTATTTGATCTTCAAATGATAAGATTTCCATGTTCCTTAAGAGAATTCAAGAAATGGTATAGGAGCTTTAGGGATATCCTATTTTTACAGCAGAAATAAAAATCACTGTTTGGGTATAAATTTAATAAACTTTAAAAAAGAGTAACGTTTGAAGAGAATCATGGGAATCACAAACAACTTTTAAGAAATTGTGTCATTGTTTGTGAGCATTTGACAAAACAAATAAATATTTTTCATGTCCTGTTGATTTTTATTATCCTTTCAGATTGGAAGAAAGGAGGAATGATGTTAGTTAAAGATTATAGGGAATCTGCAATAAATGGTGAGTTGGAATATCCTTTTATCAAGAGGTTCATTTGATATTTGCATGTTACATGATAGTTTTTAGGGGATGGTGCATGGGGCATTCAACTTTCCGTAAGTAAACTTTTAGTGAGCTCAGGATGCGTCCTTCTAAGTTCCTCATGATGCCTTACAAGTTATTTCTACTTTTTTTCTCATTCTATTTTGCACAACACACCCCAATATTTATAGGACTGAATCAAGGTTCAGACACTGTTCAATTATACAATGACTTTGATTGAGTATCAGCATAAACAGATTTTTTCATCTTGGTGGGAAAGCTATGATAGAGTTACCAACCATTCTTGAATATTGGTGGAATGTATTCTTATATAAATTGATTGTTTACAGATATGTATTTTCCTCTTAAAAGCAATAGCTGTTTAGTAATGATTTTTTTTTTTTATTTTGCAATGGTTGGCAATTTTTCAATGGCATCAATGATGTAAATGTCACTATTCCTGTAATTGGTTTACTGTTTCTGTGTAAGAGTAGTCATTCACTTATTTTTTTCAGTTATAATACACACTATCTCTCTCTCTTTCTCTCATCAGTTTGTGTAAACCATACAATGTATGCTGACAAGCCGTTTCACTGTATGGACTTTGTATACCTCAGTTCTATATTATCATATGGATATAAATTCAGGGACGATGTACAATTACTGGTAAGTCCCCAGTTTTTGGTATTTAAAAGAAATCTGTAGTACAGTATTGTAAATGAGTATGAATTCAGGGATAATACTCAATTAAGTCAAAAGGTAATTTGTATTTCATTGGAGGTAAAATCTCATTGGTACACATTTAAATTGCTATGTGTGAAATAATAGCAAGTAAGAATTTTGTGAATAGACAGCAAATTTAACCACATTACCACCATTATAAAGAGCCTTGTGTAAATGAACTAGTAAATATTATTTCCCAGATATAAATTGATGTATAATTATAATCATTTACATTTACTCTAAAATTTGAGGTTGAAATTCATTTATATCACCTTTGTACTAAAATATTGTGATATTGGAGGATTTATGAAATTTAGGGATGTCTGTTTCATGAAGTAATCACAAGTCTGGTCTCATCTAGTTTTTACCTGTTTTCATTGTTATATTTTTTTTCTCCTATTCTTTTTTATTTTTGTTTTGATAGATGACAAATACCATGGATGGATTTGAAGTCAGCTGGGCTCTAGGTGCAATGTTGGAACTTTTAAGAACACATTGGGAACATTTGAAGAAGTTATGATACATGCTTTCTTCTACTTTACCTTGTTTCTTAGTTTTATTTATACTCTTTTATGTGCAAAATACTCTGATACAGTTTTATACATTTTAGTATAATATCTGGTAGTGGTTAAGGCAGGCAATAAATGCTCACACAATCAATATAATCGGCCAATAAGTGATCGAATGGTGCTGGAACACTTTCGTCATACAAAACGGTGTGTGCCAAGCTATTGTAAGAGTACAATAGCTCACCAATCTATTAAAAGCATTGTTTGAATGAATAAAGTATTCTGGCACCGATGGAGTAATATTTGTGAGAAAAATATAGATATATAATGAAAAAGGAATTTGCAAAGAAATGCGAGAAAATGTATCTTTCAGACCCCAAGTTAGCACTGCAGTTTCGTTAAGTATTTTCTGGTGTTACTAGGAAAATATTGAACATGAAGGCAGTCATTTCAAGCTTTTTATATGCTTGATGAAATACTCCTTGTCTAAGTATGTCATCCACAAAAGTGTCATATTTTATCACAAAAAAGAGTTCATCTCTTGAAAATTACTCTGTGAAATTCCATGAAATTGAAGGTTTATAAAGTATTAGAACAGTTACCCTCTGATTAATTTTAAATGGTTTCATCAAGAGAAGTGCTTGCTGTTAGCATAATGGATATGATAATGCTGTGACATTGACCATTTCAAGCAATGATTGCTTCCAAATATTTTATATCAAACTCTTCACCAGAACTTTGTTACATGATGTTAACTTGAAAATGATTTAAACACTTTCACCACTATTGACAGTATTATGTAGATTACAAAACTATGAACTAAATATATTGATTAACATAATTGTGAAAAAAATAATCATTCTCTATGCCATTTACTTGTAATGAAAGCCTTAAATCCATGTAAGAAACACCTCATGTATATTCTGGAATTGTAGGCATCTATGTTATAGCATCTTGGAGGGTGATCTTGGCAGTTATATTGTTTCTTTTTCATCAAAGTTATGCAACTATGTATGACACACTTATCATTGTGAGGCTGGTTTATTTTTATAGCTAATATAATTGTACTTTAACAGTGCATGAATATGAAGTTCTAATTGTAAATATATATTGAGAATGAGACATTGTTCCCATATATTATATTATGCCAAACCTGATAAAACAATTATCTTTTCTCCTATTTCCTTTTAGCAAATAATTTTGTCTCCAAAGTAACATTTGATCCAGTATAAATGTTACATACTTACATTTTGAAAACATTTACCGGTATACATGATGCTTCTTGGTCTGCCTGTTTAACCCACTTGTAGGTCTTAGGGGGTGTTGCTCAAAATCAATTGCAGATCAACTGCAACTTTACAAATTGTAACATGCATTTTCATTCGCGCGCGATATGCGTATTTAACAAGACGCGCATGAAACAGTGATTTTGATTGGCGCGTTCCGATCAACTGCAACTTGCGATCAATTGAAACTTTTGAGCAACACCCCCTTAGTGTATTTTCAATCAAAATTTGTGTAATAAGTAATATACATACTCTTACATACATTTTGTAAACATTTATATAGGATGGTTATTGGTGCACTTGTTTACCCCATAAGCAGGCCTCACTATATTTCCAATCAAAATATTTATAAAAAAAATTAATGCTAATAGAGAATTCTCTTGATGACCAATACACACCTTTATCATGTGTGAACTCTCTGCAATATTAATGTTTAATACCCTATTCACAAGTATCACTTACAAGTGCTCTGTATTTTACAATTTTTTTTTGTTAAACCTTTTGACTATTCTACATTTATTTATTGATATTATTTCCAGGGGAAGAGGACATATGTATATTAAAAAGAAACAATGAGATGTTTATATATTTGTAGCATTTTGCGTGTGTGATTAGGAACATAGTCTGTAAATTTGGACTGCATGAATTCTAAGACTTCTGTAATGTATTACAATCAAACTATAAAGAACATTATAGCAATTATTCATTGACAGATATGTAGCTGCTTTACAGATGGACAATCATTCTGAATTAAAATCATAAAATTTTCAAAGCTTTTCAAAATAATATATCTCTATATTTTAATGAAAATTCGGTCAACCTACGTGTACAGTTTTGTGAAAATAATTGGTTTGCATTGAATGGATGCTCATGAGTTTCATTTATAAATCTATGGTTTTCATTAAAAAAATGTATTTGACATACACTGACATTTGACAATTTTGTTAGTCATTTAGAAATGTTTTTTACCTTTAATTTGGAGCGTTTTTTGCAGTCTCTAGCTTTTTATATCACAAGTAAAGTGTCAGTTATTGACATTTGCTATACCTGTTTGTTTCAAATGTATTCTGCAGTACTCTAGGCTGATAAAATGTATATTTTTCTGAAACTTAAAAGCATTGATTTTTTTAAATCTGTGTTTCTTTCAAATAGTACTTTAATAATACAGTCCAACCTTGTTATAAAGAGCACTGATATAACAAGATTTTGTTATTATAAGGTAGTTTTCTGGGTCTTATCTCTTTGTATTTTATTTTATTTTGGTCCTGATTTAACAAGGTTTTGATATAAATATATAATTTCTCTGGTCCCAAGACCCTTGTTTAAGGAGGTTTCACTGTACTTCATTGACTGCTAATGTCACTAAAATTGCATCCATGCTGTTGTGGTGTCTTTCTGTTGAAAACAGGCAAGTTAAAATGTTTAGTGGAGACATGGTCCACAAATGAACCTTCCTCATGCTAATACTATTATATGCAAATTTTCAAGTAAGATCATCATTAATAAAAGAAAATGAGTGTAGGCTATATGAAAGACATGAAAGTATGTATCTTTTTTGTTTGATGCCATTATCAGGAGGGCCTCTGAAAGTGCGCGTACAGATATGATATTTTCACGTTTTTCGACCAGTTTGACAATTTAGCGTGTTGTGATTTTCATGTTTTTGACAGTTTTTGTACACTCTTGAATGTGCATCATATAGAATGGAAATTTTGGCTAGGCAAAGACTATGAAATTTGCAAAAATGAAATCTGTTTGGAGAAGTTTATTTGAAATACATCTACGTAAAGAAATCCTGGCTTAGAGCATTCCACTCTCCTATTTTTTTTGTAAGAAACAATTCAAAGCCAGGGAGATGTTTGAACTTGATAAACTGTTCTACCTTTTCTTTAATTTGTTAATGTTTTATGATAGAAATAATTTTGAGAAAATTATTCAGTACTTATTTTATTTTCTATTTCCTTTTATCTTAGTTTTTGTACATTTTCTTTTAGAATTTATTTAATTGTACATTTCTTTGTAATGGCTGCTCGACATTTGAATAGATTGAATTATATATTGTTATTTCACAAAAATTTGACTGTCTTATATTCTATGTCATGGTCACTGGGAGAGATAGAAAAAGAAAGACTTTCCTGTAAAGCTCATATACAAAAGTAGGGCCTACTTCTGAAAGAGTCAAATTGAACTTTTCTGTTGTTTAGTCTGAGCATAATAATGGAGTGTGAATGATAATAGCAACATTTATTTCTCCATTTTGATTTCCTGTGTACATCTAAACAAAAGAAGAGTCAAATTTAGCTTTCAGAGATAATTACTTTTGTGAGCTGAAGGGACTTGTCTGTCAAAGAGAAATTGCAAGCCTAGGCAGTGGCATTTTTTTTTGGGGGGTGGGGAAGGGGCCAATTATGAAATTCTAAAAAAAAAAAGAGGAAACTCTCCTATTGAGTGAGTAAAGCTGGCGTGTAGGCTCACAAACTCGATTATTATCACCAAGACTCACCTTGAGTATATATATTACAATCTCCCCACTGTGAAAGCCAGTATAAGCTAGGTGAAATTTAGAGGTCAGACATCATTTTATGGAGGAATGGAAGCAAAAGAAGAAATGTTTAGTGGGCATGGGAGTGGGAAGGGGAGGGGTATAGCGACATGTTGAGAGGAGAGTGGTTGGGAGGGAGGGAATAGTGGCGGGTAGGAGAGATTGAGAGGGAGGAAAGGGAGCAGGGAAGGGGG
>BQKZ01001255.1:74631-85875 GCA_036244855.1 Temnopleurus reevesii | reverse complement strand
GGGGGGGGGGGGGGGGGGGGGGAGAGTTGTTGATAAACAATCCTGTCACGTGATAGAAGTTGATCAGGTGATGACAGTTGTTGTAGTCTTGTTATGAACCATTTTATAAATAAACAGAACTTTGATACCATTAAGATTGTATCATGATGTATTTGATCAACAATAATGACAAGAAAAAAATATTATTGTTTAATTCATTTAATTTTGGTAACGAATAACAGTATGACCGTAAAAAATAAACGGAAATTCAAGTCGGCTTCAATTTGTACCAATAATAAGGTTTGAATTATAAGCCTAATAATGCGTGATGATGTGAAAAGAGCTGAGCTGAGTTGAGGCGTAGGCGGTCGTTCATTTCTTTTTAACTGTTAGAGAATTGAGGTGAGAAATATGTAATATTTTGAAAATCATGGAAATGCTTCCACTTGAAGCCTAAATTAAGTAACTATTAGCACTTTAGTTTGAAGTGACCAATGGAGCTGGAGCTGTGATCGTTGTGACGTGTGTAACTCAGCGCGGAGGCGGGCGGGCGCGGGCGGGCGCGGGCGGCCTGGGAGGGAGAGACGGCAGAGTTCGAGCTCTTGTGTCACTGTGCATGATGATAATGTAAAATACTTGTGAATTCAAGTTTTTATGAAACAGATATAGGCGCTAATGCACTTTGGTATCCAGCCAAACTTTAACCCCAATTCTAAGCCTAACCCTAATCCTACCCCTAAATCCTAACCGTAAATCCTAAACCTAGGCCCTAAACCATTACTATAACATATACCCTAACTAAGGCTGGATACCAAAGTGCATAGCGCCACAGATATATTCACAATTTTTATTTGCATTTGTGCTGCTACGTTTAGCATTGCATTTGGCAGATTGGCAGTTAGGCTATGAATTGAGAGAGTCATCTTTCTGTAGCAAAGATGGAAGTATGACAGGTGTATAATGGTTTCACCTATAGATATTGTTGCTTTTTATCAGAGCCCAACACAAAATTGTTGTCTGTCAGTATAAATGAATCAAGATCAGATCAAGCACTAGTCAAATGTGCATTTCTGAGTTGTAATAAGATTCATAAATGATAATGAAGATGATTTTTTAAAGTGAAATTGTTTAGACTATTTTTCCATTGTTTTTACTGATTGAATAAAAAATTGGTGGTTTCTCACGATCACACCCATTTAACTTCACATTCTAATTAAATAATTTATTTCACACCATCTCATAGGGGGTGTTGCTCAAAGGTTGCAATTGATCGCAAGTTGCAGTTGATCGGAATACGCCAATCAAAATCATTGTTTCATGCGCGTCTTGGTAAATGCGCACACCATGCGCGAATAAAAATGTGTGTTACAATTTACGAAGTTGCAGTTGATTTGCAGTTGATTCTGAGCAACACCCCCCTCCCCCATAGACACACTGTCAATCATTGCTTATCCATGTTGGCATGAGGCAAGAATTACTTGTTCTATTGTTCTTCTAAATTGATTAAATCCAATGTGATGTTTTTAGTTGTTCAATAATTCAATTGTTTGGGCAAGCATAGACCAAATGGATATGTGACCAGTTTTATAGTGTGCAAGTAAAAGATATTTCATTGTAAAGGCCTGACAGATAGGCAAAATATTTTGGCTTGCATTCGGGCCAATGTTATTGTATTGTCTGCCCTCTATGGGTAATGATGTACAACAATAAATCGGTCTCTTTGAGCCGCGATCATGGAAGTAAAGAAATAAAGTGTTTTGCTTCATGAGACTTTGATGATGTGACTGACCTCCTGTATACCCTGCATTATTTATATGGATGGAGGCTGTTCATAGATAGCATTGTATACTAGCTCTCACAGTATGGAAAAAGTGAGAGGATGGAGGAAGAAGGTGTTATCAGACCTTTACAATTTTGGTGTTAACGTACAATAAATTCATGTTACGTACAAGTATAGTTTCAAGTTATAACGGCTTTACATAATGGAAAGAAATAAGTGAGAGGATAAAGAAAGAATTGGTCTTTACAATTTTTGGTGTAAACATATAACAAATTCTTTGGTATGTACAAGTATTATTTCAAGTTATAACGGCTTTCACAGAATGGAAAGGAATAAGTGAGAGGATAAAGAAAGAACTGGTCACGTCAATTGATGTTATTGTATTGTCTGCCCTCTATGGGTAATGATGTACAACAATAAATCGGCCTCTTTGAGCCGCGATCATGGAAGTAAAGTGATAAAGTGTTTTGCTTCATAAGACTTTGATTATGTGACTGGCCCTCTTCATGTGCATTGTTTAAATAATGACGGGGTGGCAGCGGTGGGATGTATACCTTGCATTATTGATATTGGTGGAGGCTGTTCATAGATAGCAATGTATACTGGCTCTCACAGAATGGAGGAAGAAGGTGTCGTCAGGCCTTTACAGTTTTGGTGTTAACGTACAATAAATTCATGTTATGTACAAGTATTGTTTCAAGTTAAAACGGCTCTTACAGAATGGAAAGGAATAAGTGAGAGGATAGAGAAAGAATTGGTATTTACAATTGTTGGTGTAAACATACAATGAATTCTATGTTATGTACAAGTATTGTTTCAAGTTATATTGGCCATCACAGAATGGAAAGGAATAAGTGAGAGGATAAAGAGAGAACTGGTCACGCCAATGTTATTGTATTTTCTGCCCTCTCTGGGTTATGATGTACAGGGTGTACAACAATAAATCTGCCTCTTGGAGCCACGATCATGGAAATAAAGTAATAAAAGTGTTTTGCTTCATAATACTTTGATTACAAGTGTATGTGACTGGCCTTCTTCATGTGCACTATTTAAATAATGGCGCTTTACTTATTTCCTTGTTTGTTTCTGAATCCCGAGATGGTAATTTAGAGAAGTTAATGACTTCTTGATTAAGCATTCTTGAATAGTGCTTCCTTGTATATTAGGAAATTATAAAGCTCGGCCTTTTCTCTGAAGACCAATTTGGTCGGAATGCAAATAGCATGCAGAGATGCCAACCATTCCAGAATATGCATGAAGTAAAAATTAAAACATGAATACCGCAACAGTTGGACTAAAGTGAGAAAAACATCACAACAATGACCATGCCCTCAGCCATTCACTTGTGATGAAATCCTTGAATACACATGATTCATGAAAATACACCTCATGAATAATTTCAGAATGGTTGGCATCTCTGTAATAGTCCATCAATTGTCAAAATTGAGGTTTAGTTCCTGAAAGATGTTTATCTGATTGATGGAGATGATGTGGATGATAATCATCTTGGATGCTAGGCTGATCATCAGAGAGAAATTAGAATGTATGTAATCTATGATGGAGATGACTTGTATTGGCCCATACCGTATTGCATTGTCAATTCTGTTTCTTTTTAGAACCGAAGAGCGTTGAAACAGCTTTTGTAATCATAAGATGTCACCCAGGCACCAAACTTCACAGCCATTTTGTGGTTTATTTCCTGGATTATGTTCTCTCTGTAACCATTGCCATTGAATTTGAGCAGGTAACCATTGCCATTGCCATTGAAGTTGAGCAGGTCATGAACGCAGATCGCAAGTTGCTGTCGATTGGATATTCTGCATATGCTTAAAAGGAATCTAAATTTTTGCTAAAATTATTGTCAATTTTAGATGTTACTGTTTTAATATAACCGTTTTTCTCCTTTTTCTTTAGATTCCTGCAGATTCCAAGATGGTAATGATGAGAACCATAATGTTGCTGCTATTGTTGACATTCCACCTTATTTGTGTGATTGCACACCCACAGTGCCTTGATTTCTACCCACCGTTTGAGCTTCCATCAAGCAGCAAACCGTTCTGTGACAGTTACAAGGAATTTGGTTGCTGTACTTTGACTCAGAATGAGGCCATAAGGGAAAGGTACCAGGATCTCAAGAGAAGTCTTCCAGATACTGCTGCATTCGAATGCAGAGATTACCTCAAGGATATTCTTTGCCAGGAGTGTTCGCCCTACGCAGCGCATCTCTTCGATGCGGAAGAAACCCACAGAAGGACACCTCTGCCTGGTCTATGTGGTGCCTACTGCTCTTCTCTGTACAATACATGCCCAGAGCTTGTGCCTTTGGTGACTGATGATACCGCACTTCTGGCAGCGCTGGATCGTAGCGAGACTGCCTTTTGCTCTGCTGTGGAGATTGGTGATATGGACTACTGCTACCCGAACATCCTGCAGGATACATTCCTTGATGACTTGGCTTGGGATGCAAGAACAGGTGGAGGAGATGGCTGCCTGTGTTTTGAAGAATTCGCCAATGGCTTGCGGAACCCTATCCTGGCTGTCCACGCCAACGACAACACCCACCGCCTTTTCATAGCAGAGCAAGTCGGGATCGTTCACGTCTACCTTCGGAATGGGACGCGACTGAACGTCCCATTCCTGGACATCCAGGAAACTGTCCTGACTTCGAATCGAAGAGGAGACGAAAGAGGTTTCCTTGGTCTAGCATTCCATCCAAATTTTATCAACAACAGCAGATTATTTGTGTATTACACCACCACTGTGTCTTCCTCAGAAATTATAAGGATCAGTGAATTCCTAACCATGTCCAATGATAGCAACCGGGTGAATATGACAACAGAGAGGATTATCTTAGACGTTGAGCAACCTGCGGGTAATCATAATGGAGGTCAGATGCTTTTTGATGATGAAGGNTACCTTATAATGGATCAGTCCAAGTAAGACACCAGTCAATTCAACCTACACATTGTCAGTGCGCCGTCAGTGCACTGGTGCTCCAACAGTAAGTTTTCTGTATGCAATGGCTATTTAAATCGCTTTGCTTTTCGCTTTAACAAACTTTTCAGATTTGATTGAAATGAATAATATGAAAGAAGATGTTAATATACCTATATACCAAGATGCTAGTGATCTTGTCCATAAAATCCTAGTTTTTTATTCTCCCAAAGATTTTGAAGTGATGGTAGCTATACTTCTAATAGGCCTACAGTCTGGCAATTCACACACAGTGTGTATGGTTGTTTTCTACATATTATGTGAAAGTTTCAAGACTCTGAGCCTATCAAAAGACCTTGAGCAAAGCCCTCAAACACAACCAGTCAAAACAGCTACTGTGTGTCCATAAAGAGATGCCCGGTGCCACACAATGAGAGCCTTCCTTAACTACATGATCCTGTGTGTTCTCTTTGCACGCTCTATGGAGAGCAAAGGGTTCAACGCGATTGCATAATCACTCTGAAGGCCCTAACATGAAAATACACCTCATGAATAATTTCAGAATGGTTGGCATCTCTGTAATAGTCCATCAATTGTCAAAATTGAGGTTTAGTTCCTGAAAGATGTTTATCTGATTGATGGAGATGATGTGGATGATAATCATCTTGGATGCTAGGCTGATCATCAGAGAGAAATTAGAATGTATGTAATCTATGATGGAGATGACTTGTATTGGCCCATACCGTATTGCATTGTCAATTCTGTTTCTTTTTAGAACCGAAGAGCGTTGAAACAGCTTTTGTAATCATAAGATGTCACCCAGGCACCAAACTTCACAGCCATTTTGTGGTTTATTTCCTGGATTATGTTCTCTCTGTAACCATTGCCATTGAATTTGAGCAGGTAACCATTGCCATTGCCATTGAAGTTGAGCAGGTCATGAACGCAGATCGCAAGTTGCTGTCGATTGGATATTCTGCATATGCTTAAAAGGAATCTAAATTTTTGCTAAAATTATTGTCAATTTTAGATGTTACTGTTTTAATATAACCGTTTTTCTCCTTTTTCTTTAGATTCCTGCAGATTCCAAGATGGTAATGATGAGAACCATAATGTTGCTGCTATTGTTGACATTCCACCTTATTTGTGTGATTGCACACCCACAGTGCCTTGATTTCTACCCACCGTTTGAGCTTCCATCAAGCAGCAAACCGTTCTGTGACAGTTACAAGGAATTTGGTTGCTGTACTTTGACTCAGAATGAGGCCATAAGGGAAAGGTACCAGGATCTCAAGAGAAGTCTTCCAGATACTGCTGCATTCGAATGCAGAGATTACCTCAAGGATATTCTTTGCCAGGAGTGTTCGCCCTACGCAGCGCATCTCTTCGATGCGGAAGAAACCCACAGAAGGACACCTCTGCCTGGTCTATGTGGTGCCTACTGCTCTTCTCTGTACAATACATGCCCAGAGCTTGTGCCTTTGGTGACTGATGATACCGCACTTCTGGCAGCGCTGGATCGTAGCGAGACTGCCTTTTGCTCTGCTGTGGAGATTGGTGATATGGACTACTGCTACCCGAACATCCTGCAGGATACATTCCTTGATGACTTGGCTTGGGATGCAAGAACAGGTGGAGGAGATGGCTGCCTGTGTTTTGAAGAATTCGCCAATGGCTTGCGGAACCCTATCCTGGCTGTCCACGCCAACGACAACACCCACCGCCTTTTCATAGCAGAGCAAGTCGGGATCGTTCACGTCTACCTTCGGAATGGGACGCGACTGAACGTCCCATTCCTGGACATCCAGGAAACTGTCCTGACTTCGAATCGAAGAGGAGACGAAAGAGGTTTCCTTGGTCTAGCATTCCATCCAAATTTTATCAACAACAGCAGATTATTTGTGTATTACACCACCACTGTGTCTTCCTCAGAAATTATAAGGATCAGTGAATTCCTAACCATGTCCAATGATAGCAACCGGGTGAATATGACAACAGAGAGGATTATCCTGGACGTTGAGCAACCTGCGGGTAATCATAATGGAGGTCAGATGCTTTTTGATGATGAAGGCTATTTCTATGCCTTCCTTGGTGACGGTGGTCGAGGTGGTGATCCATTTGGACAATATGGAAATGCTCAAAATTTGTAAGTTTTCAACTTGTGTTAATTTATTTCAAAAGTTGTCTACCAGAGTTGCTGAAAATTTTCTAAATCTTTTAGAAAGTGTGAAAAGAATATTTCCTCTTTATGTATGCAATTGTGATGTACTGACATATATAGAGCTGATATTTTTATGTTTCATGTAGCAATTGAGAGAAGAAAAGCAGATTTTTTAGTTATTCAAACCCAAAGCTGAAACAAGAGAATATGAACTGTGCCTTTTAACCACATTGTGATCTTGAAAAAAAGTTTCCATTACGACACATGAGGAATATTCATCACTATCAATTTGTTGCTAATGCGCTTTTTTTCCCCACAAGCGTAATTAATTGGGAAAATTCTGTAGTTATTTCTAATCTTCATTCAAACAGTTCATTCATATCACATTCATTCTTTCCTAAACAAATTATAGGGCAGAGCTCTTGGGATCTGTAATTCGTATCGACATAGACCACCCAGAAGGTGACCGTCCCTACTCCATCCCACTGGACAATCCATTCGTCTTGTATAACAACAGTGAAAGACGTCACGAGATCTACGCCTATGGCACTCGCAACATGTGGCGCTGTTCGATTGACCGCGGTGACCGAAAGACGGGAGAAGGAAGGGGGCGTATATTTTGCGGCGATGTTGGGCAGAATAGTTACGAGGAGATTGATATTATTGAGAAGGGAGGGAACTATGGATGGCGGGGCAAGGAAGGCTTCTCGTGCTATGATAATACAATGTGCAATAATTGGCTTGGTGAGTAGATGGATCATTCTGTACCTGTCAACCTAAATCTGTAATCTTGGCCAATTAAATTTGAAGAAAAGGAGTTATAAAATTGTGTGACATTGTTTACTTTCTGGAATACAGCAATAGGCTACCAAACCTGAAAGCCAACCGCTCACAAAAAAAAATCAATAATGTACACCAATGTTAAGATAATACCATTCATTGTATGATAAATGCTTACAAAGTGTCACTCTCTCCAAATGGGAATTTTTCATTTTTTCTTTGAATATCAACCTGGAAGCTGCTGAGGAACCTTTTTCTTATCATTTTTCTCTTAATTGTTGAATGTTAGTCAAAATTTAGCAACAATTAAAGGTAGAAAACTGCATTTGCACACATTACGGTTATGCTTACAACTTGTTGTGTACCTCAGATATGCCAAAATAATAACCTCTGTGAAGTATTTTGGTTGAATGTAGTCCAGAATATTTAATTCAGATAAAAATCTATTCTATCATAATTCATCTTGACACCAAAGGTTTCGTGATACTCCTAGCGTATTACGGTACCACACACACAAAAAACATTGTAAGAGCACATACAATGCGCTCTTCAATACACTGCCACACCATGCGGAATACGCACTGAGAGAGACTCTTGCGCTATTGGTCAACGAGGGGCCAACGGCTGTTTTGAATTTTGAACGCACGGTCCATTAGTTAGAGGCCCGAATAGAAGAATTATTATTGGAATAACAATAAATGCGCCTATCAAGACCAATCTTTGTGCTTAATTGATTGGTGATAAGTTCTAACATTTAGTACCCTTCAACATAACTTAACAATCTTGGAAAGTCAAATTTTAGGCTGCAAAAGAAGTACTCTATCTTTAACAATTTTTGATTTGATATTTCCTGGTTTCAAACTATACAATCTCAGTGTTATGACTCTGACATTCTACTGACCGAGTCGATGCATCGATTGTAGAAAGAGGGAGAAGTTCTGTAGAACTGAACAGAAGTCTAGGATAACATCTGTTTTTCTAAATCTTATATTTTGGTAAACTGGCCTGAAGGATTTTGTTAGCTCTGGAAATAGAGGATGCTTGTTATATATACATGGATTTATATAGCGCAATTACTATACTAAATATATTCAGCTGCGCTAATTATGTCTCAATGCCAAATTGTACAAAGAACTTTTTAAGAGAAAAGATATGTTTTTAAATTGGGCTCGAAGGTATTTAGGGATTGAGAGTTCTGATGTGGATTGGCAAGCTGTTCCAGAGTTTTGGAGCTGCTATGGCAAAAGCACGGTCTCCCATTGTGAGTGTTAATTGTTTTGTGGTTAGGAATGTGGAGTAAAAAACGAATATTACTAAACAATGAATGTTTGCTTATGAATTAAGTATGTTTATGCATGTGTATTGCCATTTTTGATGCAGTAGGTGTGAAATTCAAACTGTTTTGTTTTTATAATCCCTTTCCAATTTTTTTTTCTTCATTCGACAGAGAATGAGGTGCTACCCATCCACGCATACCCGCACTCCATTGGTAAATCTGTGATAGGTGGATACGTGTACAGAGGCTGCCAGTACCCAAACCTGAATGGGAAATACATCTTTGGAGATTTTGTTACAGGGTATGTATCAATCAAATGTTTCCAATAAAGTTATCTTGTTATGAAGGACTGTGTTAAAGAGTAGGAGAAATGACCAGACATTTGAATTAATTGCAAGTCATTGGATAGGAGATGAGCGTGATTTGAGTAATTATTATAATCACTTGAGATGAATCCTAGTTATTCTGAAATATATGTATGGAAGTTTTAACACACTTTTGCTTTTTGATTTCAGAGCATTACAGTATGGACAGAAATAAAGTTACCAGTGTCCCACCTGTTCCACGAAAATGTATGTATTTTACATAGGCTTTGGTGGGATATGGTGGGAAAATTTATTCTGTCCATAGTGATTACATTTTATTTGATTAAAGAATATTGTAATAAAATTTTGCAATTACTAATTTTTCCTAAAGTTACTAAATATTGTATGAAATTTAGAAGAGGATTTTGGGATCCTCTATTGAGAATATGGGTAATCTGTACCTCAAAGAAAATATTAAAGAAAGAAAACAAATATTACCCTAACTGAAAAAATGATATATTCTTTCCTTTATGTTAACTCCTAGACGTGTGTTTGAATTGAATGAGAACCCATCTACAAGAGAATGGAGCGATCGAGAGTTCTGTCTTGGAGACGAGACTGTTTGCACTGGGTCTTTGTCAGGGTCTTTCCCGAGGAATATCCTTTCGTTTGGGGAAGATGAAGCAGGTATGTTGTCTTGTCGGAAACTTGATGTGTTGTAAATCATATCTCTCCTAAATCAGAATAAAAATTTGTCCTATAGAAATGCATTATTTCATTGCGGGAAATATGCACATGGGACAAAAGAGATCAAACTTCAATTTTTTCTACATTCATATATAAGTCATCGATATGCATATGAACAATTTTATGAGCACTGTAATGAGTCACAAAATTGTTAATTGATTATATATAGTAAAACCCAGCTTTAGGGTACAAAACCTGTGTAGAAAGACCACCTGTTCAGGCCATAAAAACCACCACTTTTGATTTCCTAGAATGTAATTTACATGTAAATGAACCTGTCTTTAGAGACCACCTGCTGTTAAAGACCCCATTTTATGTCTCCCTTGGGTGCTCTAGACAGGTTTAAATGTACAGTATTATATTTGTTGTTTGCAGGTGAGATGTATATTCTTTCAACAAGTGAAGCGAGGACCAGTATTGCCCAAGGCAAAGTGTTCAAGATCATTGATCCAAGAAAGTAAGTTGTTAGTTTGTTATTCATCACCCTCTCAAAAATGAGTTGTTAGAAATTGCAATTAATTTTAATTTGCAGTTGTTTTCTCTGAGGTAAGAAAATGGTTTCTTTACTATTAAAGTACATAAGATTAAACCCAAATTACTTTATCAGAAATGCCATGAACTGCTTGAGAGGAAATTAGAGCAGATAAACGTTAACATTCACCATTGATGTACAGAATTTAACTATAAGTTAAGTTCAGCACAAGGATTTTTGAATGCATGTGAAAGAATCATAATTATTTACCCTTTTTTACAACATACATATCAAGTTATGTTGAATAAAATATGTAAATATTAAATTCAGTCGGTCATGATCGACAGGACTTCCGGTTGCGGGCGCGAACGGACGGCGTGTTGCGTATTGGCAACAACCATATTCAAACATTTCCTTGCTTACGCACCTTGCTAAACTGCGATGCTTGTTGTCGTCGCGTGTATTTTGATTTGTCCCCTCTTTGGCTTCAATTGTTTCTAAAAACATGCGGAACACATACGTTTGCGACTACCGAGCTGTGAGCTAGCGAAATAAAGCTTGCTCACTCGCTATTCCAGGTTAAAAAAATGTGATTTTTCTGCTCGGCAATCTTCGCAATCAAAATGGTAGCAGACAGTTTGGCTCCTAACCGGAAGTCGTGTCGGTCATGATGGACTGACTTTAATTTCTTTTCAGGATTATGACCAATCCCTTCTCATTCGTGTTGGCAGTTTGGCACCAAATTTTCAATTTTAGTATTCAGTCGAATCTGTAAAATTGAATTTAGGCACTAAGCCCCCCCTCCCCCCC